>CAUYON010128760.1:0-18371 GCA_963573935.1 Arctocebus calabarensis
TTTATTATAGACAAATGTTATGAATCATCTTAAAGGGGAGAATTAAAATGTAAAAAAATCCACTTTAGGTGAGAATTGAAGTCTATAAAAGTGAAAAGAGCATAATGGATAGGAGTTAAAAGTGGTTGCAATACAATATCAGGGTTGAAATGCATTAAATTGAGCATGTGGGGAGATGCAACACACCTTTTGGGCCCAAAGGGTGATGTGTAACACACAATGAAACTGACATGGGAAACCAGAACCACGTGAGCATTATGGTTTTGAGCATTATGGTTCCTACAGTGGATTTATTTGCTAACTCTCAGCATGCTCCCTGTCAGGAACTCTGATGTTTTGCTTGGTAACTAATCATTATATTTCTACATCTTAGGGTCAATCTCAAATGTTTTTATTACTAGTGCAGGAGTGTTACTCAGAATCTAGTTATAACCTGACACCTTCAGCAAAATACATAACAAACAACAGTTAAGAAGATCTCTGAAATTGTAGCCATAGCAATTTGCCATAAATTGATATTATGTACACACTGAGCTGAAAAGCAATTTAAAAGTCATTAAAAATAGAAAAAGCAACCTTTAATAAGGAATACCCTTTTTCCCCACGTTTCATTGTTTATTTTTACTTTTACTTTTTGGGATAGAGTCTCACTCTGTCACCCTAAGTCAAGTGCCATACTGTTATCATAGCTCACAGCAACCTCAAACTCTTGGGCAAAAGCAATCCTCCTGCCTCAGCCTCCTGAATAGCTGGGGCTACAGGCGCCCACCACAACACCTGGCTAGTTTTTCTATTTTTAGTAGAGATGGGGTCTCACTCTTGCTCAGGCTGCTCTCTGCACTCAGGCAATCTACTCACATTGGCCTCCCAGAATGCTAGGATTACAGGAGTGAGCCACTGTGCCTGGCCTGTTTAGTTATTTTTTGAGACAGGATCTCACTCTGTCATCCAGGCTAGAGTGCAATGGCATAATCACATCTTATAGCAGCCTCAAACTTCTGGGTTCAAGCAATCCTCCAGCTTCCAGATGCCAGAGTAGCTGGGACTATAGGCATGTACCGCCATGCCCAACTAATTTTTAAAAAAAACTTTTATAAATGATATTACACTCAGTTACAACTAAAAACTACCCCCCTCAAAATACACTGCAGTAAATGTGGGGATACATTTTTAGACTTTGAAAGTTACTGGAGAATTGATTTTTAAGTATTTTGTACATTCACTTATAGTGAATCATTGGGATAATGATTTTGTGTGTGTTAGTATAGGTTTATAGTAAGCACAATAATTTCTTGTTAGAAAATTATGGTATTTGGCCAACCCTGAAGGCATGTGCAGGGTTTTCTGAGTTGAAGAGATCAAGTGCCAAACCACAGCACGACCGACCTTGGATGTGGTAGCACTAGACACAACCCCTCAGCACCTACATAAAGTGGCTCATCACTGGAATTTATTTGGTTCACTTGCATTAACATGGGGGTTAATTTGATTTTGTACTACATACATATAAGGGGAAATAAATATTTGTCAACAAATTTGAAATTACCGAGTTTTGTCTTGATAGAGAATTGTAACCAATGCTCACAGTCTGATTTTGTTTTTCAGTTCAGGGCACCTTGGCTCATTTTCACCATCCTTTATAACTATGATGCTGCCTTTAGTCATGAAAACAAGAGAAAGAATATTCCCTTAGGGCAAAGGCATCCCTCAGAGTCTATTTATAAGGATAGCCTGAGAAACCTATTATTTTGATAATATTCTTCACATGAATGTCTTTATAAACCCATAGATTTATATTTAGAATCTCACAGATTTAGAGCTTAGAACATGAAATCATCTCCCCATTCTATGAAAAGTCCTTATTTTTTCTCCTTTGATTAAAAGCCAGGTCATTATCTTTGTTCAAGTGGCCACAGCAAACAAGTTATTAGGAATCTAATCAGCTGTGCTTTAAGCTGAAGTTACCTGGGCAGCATTCAGATTTTGGAGAGGAATAAACGATTTCAACACCAAGAAAGGAAGCAGGTGCATTGAGCTGGAGCTGAGGAGCTCTTCTGCTGTTTTCCACTCTTTTATACACAGGCGCTTCTTGTGACAGATGCAAGGTATTGCTGATTGCCTCATTTTATGTACTCCAGAGTGACATCTCAGTTTCTGGCCTGGAAATCCTGAGCAGGCTAGTTTCAACCATCTTTGAACTAAGGATACAGTTCTACATGTTGGAAAAGTGTAAATGATTCTGCTCAGTTTCTAAATGCTTCGCCTCTTCCTGTGTGTTTTCTGGGGTCCCATTGTATTCAGGTCTACAAAAACACACGTCAGTATGAAACACGTGTCAGAGATTCACTGACCCTGATGGGAAAGAAGTTAAAAGAAATGAGGCACAGAAATACTTTAACTTCTGAAAGGTTTACTGTACAACGATTCTTCCAGTGTTCTCAATCTCCCCATTTTTTGCAAAACCTCCCCAGAGTAGGTGCTCCTAGGATTAAAATTATTGCTTGCCGAAAATTTTTGTCTACTGATTTATGATTATTCACTCTCCAAAGTGAGGCTATTTTATAAACCTCCAAGTTATCAAATTAAACTCCTCCACACACGAGATTAGTGTACGTGTGCAGTTCAGTGTGTTAATGTATCTACTGAAGTACATTTCATGCTTATTAAGTACATATTTCATACTCAGTCTGATCTCTCCTCTTTAGCCACACTGTTAATATCATCTCTTGCCTAGATTGGCCCAACCTCACTCTGACCTTTCCTGTCTGTTCTCTTCCCATTGGTCTTCCTCCATAGCGAGGATGACTTTTTAAAATGTAGACTTTTGATTGGCTTCCCATTTCTAAATAAGAAACACAAGGTCTTTGCAACATGGAGCCTGGTCATCCTCACTTGTATACCATGCTTCGACAGTAGTTTACGGCTGTCAGGAATCCCCAATTCTCATAGTTCTCAGAATTGGAACCTGGCTTTTCTAATAACTATGTGACATTGGTTAAGTTACTTAAGTTTCTTAAACTCTGTTTCCTCCACTGCAAATGGAGTTTCTCTAATAACAGTATCCATACCAGCCTGTTTTCAGGATTACATGTAATAATTCATGGCTAGTACTTAGTACAGGCTATATAGCATATAGTTTATTCTCAACAGTGTTAGTAACTTTTAGGAATATTACTATCACCACCATCACCAAAAGTCTGGACTGGTGTCTGTATCAATCATACCCTTTCCAGATGTTTGCGCACATCCCAGGACTCAGTAAGAATTCAATACATACTCAGTGGAAAACTTAGCTCAATTCCTAACGTCTACCAGTGGTAATAGATGTATGCTTTTAAAAGACAAGATTTATTTCTTTATATCCTGCATTTTCTACCTATTCAATAAAGAAAGTGTTCACTAATTAAATACATTTAGTGAAATGATAAATGTATTGTGGGAATAATCAATATTATCAAAAGCAATGACAGATTCCCTTATGGCTTACAAACAGGGTATGATTCTTCTTTCATAACCAATGCCTTGCGTTACCTTTCCTCTGGATTTAACCATCGTTCCTGCCATGACTGCTGGTTAATAACTTTGTATGAATCCTGATAATACTTAGAAAATATATAACAAATTGATTAATCAGCCTTATGTTAATCCTATTAATAATTGTTGTACCAACCAAATTATCCACTTATTATTTACTAATATTTTCCCGTGTCAGAAGAACACTTTTGAAACCCTGATAGAATTGTCAAAATGACAAGAGATTTATTCTTCCTCTCTCTCGGAGTTTGAAAAACATGCATTCTCTCCTTTGAGTCACTTCACGTTCCTATTTCCATTATGGAGAATGAGTGCTATGTAGTGTGGCTGCCTGGCTTCCCAGAGCGACTCCCTTGTTCAGAGTCTAAGTGCACAGAGAGCATATCTTCCTAGTTGATGCAGTACAGTGGCTGGTGCATAGCAGTGCGCCATAGTTTCCCCCCTCCTTCAATGAATGAATGAATAAACTAATGCTAGCATCTGATTGATTTTAAACCCTAAATATTTGTCTTTATTGTAACACACATTCTTGGTTTTTGACATTAGAAAACTTTCTATTCTTGAATTTAAGGGTAACTATTCTGAAATTACTTTCTCCAAGCTAGTAAAGGAAGATTAAAAAAAAAAATTAGCTCTAATAGTGCCTGATGTTTTGCCTAATTTATTTCTTGTAGATCTGAAGAGTTAACTCTTGTATTTTTCATACTCCTCTCCTTTGTCCTCCAAAAGTGATCCCTTTCTGTGATTTTTAATAGTATCTTACAAGGTTGCCCCTACTGTAATAGGTGTGATCTAGCAGTCATTGTAAACAGATGTCTTTCATGTGTCTGACTTCATTGAGAAGATGGATCCACTACCAGAAACACAGATTTACACTGATTGGTCTGAGTGCTCAGTAAAGCCAGAGCCTATACTGCTGTGGTCCCTGGTCCCCAGGCTGTGGACTGGCGCTGGTCCTTGGCAGCTCTTAGGGACAGACTGTCCCACGGAAGGCGAGGAGTGGGTGAGCGAGCAAAGCTTCATCTGTATTTACAGCCGCTCCCCAGAACTCACATCACGGCCTGAGTTCTGCCCCCTATCACATCAGGGCAGCATTAGATTCTCACAAGAGAAGGAACCCCGCTGTAAACTGCACACGTGAGGGATGTAGCTGGTGCACTCTTACTGCGAATCTAATGCACTCCCCGCCCCCCACACATACACCCTACCCGTCTGTGGGAAAACTGTCTTCTGTGAAACCAGGCCCTGATGCCAAAAAGACTGGGGTCAGCTGCTGTCCTGCATACTTTATCTCATACATTGCTCATTTAATTCTCACACCACCTTTGTAAGAAAGAAATTATTATTATTATTCCTGTTTCACTGATAAATCTCAGAGACCAGGGGACATAATCATGTAGTCCCTTATACAACATGTAAATAATAGGATCCAAAATCCATCTTCTGATTCAAAATCCAGGGCTCTTTCCATGATACCAAATTCAAATCACATGGATTAATACGCTTAGAGAATTCTAGCTCCCTATATCCATAATTCAACAGGCACAATCTTGGTCCCAGCATTTATTTTTTCAATGCCTTGTTTTGGTAGAGATGAATTCAGGTGGCTCAAATTACTTCCCTGTGAATAGAGACTCCTTCATACGAAAATGAGTTTGTGATTAAAAAGCAAATAGATTTGAAGCATGCTAAGTAGGTATATTGATTGTAAAGTGATCAAGCAGTAAAAATGAACTGAAAGGAGAATGTATGCCTTCTTGACTCCAGGTTTGCATTTTTCTACATAAAATGCACTGTTTTGTGTTAAAGTGTGTTCATTCCTGTAATGATCACATTTATTATGGCTCCTAATTATTTTTAACTACCAAGGACAGAGCAGCACTGTGAAAAATCTATCCACAACTCAAACAAAGCCCCTGATTGAAGAGACTAATTCTGTAGTGTCCCATGCTTCCATTTTCCCTGCTCCCTGTTATTACCTTACATGGAGGAGGACTTGTCCCCGTGAGGGCTCGTGAAGTATGTTAAATACTCATCAGTCCCCACCCGGCTCCTATAACTCTCCACAGGCACAGTCTCCACAAAACTCATATGGAAAGGCCACTTGGTTCACTCTTGGCAATGCCTTGGTGACAAGTGAAAGGTTTGAGAAAATTGCCACAAGTCTCTGGGAATTTGAAAAACCCAACCTTTATGTTCTTGCTCCCCTGTAATAGAGAAGCATTTTTTTCTTTAAACTAAACACATAAATACTTTTATATGAAAAAAGGGTGAATGGAATGGTTGTTTCCACAATGAATTCTCTTATCCTCTACGCACCCACTTTCACACACCTGTGCAGAATAAATTAGTAAATAGCAATACTCTTCCCTTTAGGAAAATTTGAATGACAGCTTAACAGTAGGTGCAGCCCCTAAAGCCAGGAATCATGCAGGTGAGTTCTCAGCATGATTTACAGAAGTGACCTCTGGATACTGATTGATACTTTCAACATTAATTACGTGAAGATCGTCAGGCAGTCCTGATGACATCTTCCTGTGACAGCACCGAGTTCTCACGTTTCATGCTCTGAGAGCAGGAAGACAAGAGGCTATCAGTATGTAACAAGATGGCAAAGAGAAGGCAGGAAAGAGGAGCCCTGTGGAAGCTGAACAGACTGCAGAGACACGGGCGACAGCTGGGGTGGGCTGTGATCCTAGAGGCAGAAAGAACTAAATTGAATATTCCCCTCACTCCATCTATCTTAAGGCAAAAAAGCAATTGAGTTGAAGGAGCACATTTTCAGCTTTGCATAGGGAATTAGCCATGAAATTCTCATTAAAGTAATGGGACTTTCTATTACCACTCTCAATACATTCTCTGAAAACTCTCAGCATTTATCTTTAAACCTAGGCTTAAAAATCATCTGCCAGGCAAAACCTTCCTCATTCCTCATTGCTTTCTATTCAAGCACAGTGAGGGGTGTTTGCCTGTGACACAGTTCCACCGTGGAGGGGAGCACAGAGGCAGTCACAGCCCTTTTGGGTTTGGGTCCATTGAGCACATAGGTACTTAAGGGGGGATTTGCTACGGTGAGAATGGGTATAAACAGGGCACAGCCGTATGTGAGTTAGGGCCTCAAATACTACAGTCTCTGGGTTCGAATCTGTGTCTCCACACTTTGACTCTTCAGCCTGGATTCGCTCACAGATTTATTTCATTTCTGTTTTGCTTTTTGGGATTTAATTGAATAGGTGGGGCACCTGTGTCAGCTCCCTGGGAAGTCTCTCCACACTGAAGCTCCTTAACACAGCCTCCTCCATCCTGGCTTCTCTGATTTGCTCTCTCTAGGCCTCCGGGAGACACTCAATCCTTCACTCAATCCAGTGGGCAGAGCCTACATCCTGCAGCCCGGTTTAAGGTAGTCGGCCTGAGGTCACAGCCCCATCTCTTAGTGCCGCTCCCCTCACAAAGCCCATGTCCCGTGACCTCTGCCAGCACAGCTACTTGTCACCTTGCTTCGGTCTTTTCATACTATTCCTTTGCCCTGAACCACCATTCTCCACTCCTACAGCCTGGGGAATGCTACTTGCTTGAAAACCTACAGCAGGTGTTCCCTTCCTCCCTCCCTGGGGATGAAATCTGGCTCCTCTGTATTTCTTCTGAGTACACAGATGACTTGTTGCCAATCTAAATTTGGCATCACAAAGCAGAAATTGCTGCCTGCTGCCTTCATCTTCCTCCACCGCCTGTTCTCCTGCTCTAGGTTCACATACAAAAACTGGCAGAAAAAGAGAAATATTCATAGTGGGGAGAGACACATACTTCTTCCCTTCATTTGGAAGATGGAAAATTTGGCTTCTATCAATGATTAGAGTAGCGATAAAATCCCTACCCTTGAAGCTCACAGGAATATATCCCAGATTCTGGAATTTTATTTTCCTTTTGATGTAACTTTGGAGATTTAGGAAAGGCAATTTAAATTCAATTTATTTAAAATAATTATGGAAGAACTATGCCCTGTTTAATAGTTCTTAAAGTAGATTCTATATTATCACTGATAAAGCAGATTCTGTATTTATGACTGTTAAATAGCTGCCAATAAAATTTAGTGATATAAATACTTAAATTTTAGTAATATACTAAAAATAATACATTTGAGTTTTGGAAAATACAGATCAACTACAACTAATAATTATGTAGTCATATGTTTAACATATCATATAACCTACTTTTCCTATTTTAATTATGGAAAGTAATCACATGTAAACCCTTTCGTGTACTGACTTTGAGGTCTGTGTGGCCACCATCACTTGATTATTAAATGTTGGAACCAGAAGCCATATAATAAGATGTCACTCTCTTATAAAAACTGTCTCATTGATTTTTGTTCCCAGTACATCTAACTTTAAGAAAATGGACATTTTAAAATAAAACAACTTAATATACTAGCTGATCAATATTCATATCAATTAAGTACCCTCTCTCCCCTAAAAACTAGGTTACAAGACACTGGTATCACATGCATATGCCACAATCTTTTTAGGGTTAAGAACTTTTATAAAAGATAATGGAAAAGGTAAAGGAATGAAACTTCTATCACATTTGAAATATCTGATTTCTTACAATAAATTTAACATAATAATGTACTTATTCATCTAGTTGCCTAAATTAGAATAAATTCTAATGTCTATTTGCCTAATTTACAATTTAGTAAAATTTAAATTTCTGGATTTCCTTGTTTCTAATTAATTTTCAATTTCAATATGTATTTTTTTGAGACAGAGTCTCACCCTGTCACCAGGGGTAGAGTGTGGTGGTGTCACAGCTCACAGCAACCTCAAACTCTAGGCTTTGAGCTATCCATTTGCCTCACCCTCCCAAGTAGCTGGGACTACAGGTGCCCGCCACAACACCAGGCTAGTTTTTTCATTTTCAGTGCAGACGGGGTCTTGCTCTTGCGCAGGCTGGTCTTGAACCTCTAAGCTCAAGCAATCCACCACCTTGTCCTCCTAGACTGCTAGTACTTTTTTTTTTTAGAATATAAAAGTATAAGTGCATTTTATATTAGAGAGAGGGGAAGCGATGAAAGAGAAGACAGCAGGGGACAGGGGTGAGAGATGGGGAGAGGCAGAAGGGAGGAGAGAAGAGGAGTGAGAGAATGGCACGGTATCCCAAAGACAGAAGGAAGCTCGGGATTTACTTCTAATCAAGGGGAATGTATGAATGTACTTACAATTCACACTTACAAAAAGATAGCATTCAGTCTATCATGAATAGGATAGATTTTGATATATTTTGTCTTTTTCCTGGAGCCCCATTATTACCATATATTATTTTTCTCCTTTTATAGATTAAAACCTAATTTTAGAACTTCTTAATGTACAAAATCCTTGGATCACAAGCTAGCAAAATCTTTCTTTTGTCTTACTTAGCCATTTTTCTAGTGATTTAAAACCCAAGTGTCTCCTCTATTCTTATGGGGTCTCTCAAAACTTGCTTGCACAAAAAATAAATGAATATATTTGAAACCCTGATTTGCTTATTGAGGTACTTTTTCTTTCTATCCCATATATAGAATCGAATCTCTATATAGAAATCCCCAGAGTAAACCTATTCTTTTTACTTAATATGTCTCCATTGCACAGGAGAGAAAAGATGCAGCTCCAGCATCTGCCCTGTGGGGACTCTTTGATTACCTAAGTCAGGTTACCTTGAGTGCTCTACTTCTACAAGATCCTGCATTACCCAATCTGGGCCTATTTGTCAATTTGTCCTTCGATGTCATGGTAATGACAGAACAAAATATTACTAAGAAGTCCTTTAAAAGTTCAAACAAAAGTGGTGTAGTAACCAACCCGGCAAGAAGACCCCTAAAGGCCCCTAACTGTTTCAGCCTGAGTCCCTGTCCATCTCAAACCCCCCTTTAGGTTAATTCTGAGAACAGGTTTCTGACAAGGAAGTTCCCTCTGAGTTCCCTGACTCCCTTGCCAAACAATGTTGAAAACTCACTCAAGCAGAATTTCCTAGGTCACTGAGTTCTCCAGGTTACTGAGTGTCCCAAACTGTCTCCCAAGCTACTAAGTTTCCCAAACTATTTCTGTGCCAAGTACCATGCTGTAGCCCCTCCCCCCGACTGTAACACTGCCTCTAGCTAACCAACACGTTCTGCTTTTGTTTTTTGCTTGCTTGCATAGCAATGAAAAAGGGTATAAAAGACTGCCTGCATTTCTCTTTGAGGCTGTTTGCCCTTTGGGGCAGCCACCCACCTGTGCAGGAGTAAATAAATCACCACCTATTTGTACCTAAAATGGAGTCCGTATTTTTCCTATGGGTGGCGAAAGTTACAACAGCGGTTTTTATAATTGTTAAGCAATAGTTACGTGAGTAGGATCTTTTAATTGCTTATATGAACTGAGAGTCATTTTTATTTTAGTCTTCTTTATTTTAAATTAAAATGTTCCATTAATTATATTAGTACTACAAATTTCTTTTTAGTTGTTTTTGCACTTCAACTCATAAATTTCACTTCTGTAGTCCTGCACTATTGTTACATGATGGCTGTAACAGTTTCTGTTGGTTATGGGAAGGGGATGATCCCTGGGAATTCAACCACCTTGCAACCCTTGAATGTAACTCATTTTCCAAATAATCAATGGATAAGTGCATTTTAGAAAAGAACCCTTTTTCAAAACTTAATAAAGAGCATTACTTATAATAAAAAAAAAGAAAAAGAAAAGAACCCTTTTAGTTTAGTCACTATGTATTTACATATGTAAATTATATATTATACATACAAAGTTTTTAGATCTAAAAGACTAAATATAAAAAAGTTTTAAGACCCAAAAGGTGAGAGAAAGAGAGGGAGAGAGAAAGAAATAGGAGAGGTGGGGAGTGGTGGCCACACTGTAATTCTAGCACTCTGGAGGTCAAGGAAGGCGGATTGCTTGAGCTCAAGGGTTTAAGACCAGCCTGAGCAAGAGCAAGACATCATCTCTACTAAAAACAGAAAAATGAGCCAGGCATGGTGACAGGTGCTTGCACTCTTAGCTACTTGGGAAGTTGAGGCAAAAGAATTGCTAGAATCAGGACAGTGCCTGTGGTTCAATGAGTAGGGTACCGGCCCCATATACTGAGGGTGGTGGGTTCAAACCCAGCCCTGGCCAAACTGCAACAAAAAATAGCTGGGCATTGTGGTGGATGCCTATAGTCTCAGCCACTTGGGAGGCTGAGGCAAGAGAATCACCTAAGCCCAGGAGTTGGAGGTTGCTTTAAGTTGTGTGATGCCATGGCCCTCTACCAAGGGCAATAAAGTGAGACTGTGTCTCTACAAAAATAAAATTAAATTAAATTAAAAAATAAAAAGAAGAATTGCTAGAGTCCAAGAGTTTGAAATTGCTGTGAACTATGATGATGCCATGGAAGTGCACCCGGGCTGACAGAGTGAGACCAAAAAGAGAGAGAGATGCAAGGAGAATGGGGACTGAAGACCCTATTCTTGGCAAGGGAAAGCACCCCCAGAAAAAGAGCAAAATTAAAAAGTAGACTGAGTTGGGTGGTGCCTGTGGCTCAAAGGAGTAGGACACTGGCCCCTTGTGCTGGAGGTGGTAGGTTCAAACCCAGCCCCAACAAAAACTGCAAAAAAAAAAAAAAGAAAAGAAATGAAAAGTAGACTGAGTCAGTTAGAACAAGGAAAAGTCTTCCTGCCTTTTCTGAAATTCTAGCCTGTTGGGGATAAGGCTTACAAACACCCCAGCTGGGTCTGTGAGCATTCTCAGGAAAAATGACCATATAAGAGACTGGCAAAGACCTAGAAAGGTACATTAACTGGATCGTTTCCTTCCTAGTAAATAGGCAAAGCAGATACGCATTGCATTGCGGAGCTTTGCATTTGCCTGGGGCAGAGATCAAGGGAGTACCCGGAGCCCTGAGATATGGGCAGAAAAGCTTATAGCCCTTATCACAGAGGAAGATCCTCTGTGGTGGTGAAAGGAGGAAAATTCCTCCCTCCACCAATTCCTCAGAGGAGATTAACACCAGTGGTGTTTCACTCCACAGGGAACTAGTGGCGTTTAACCCCTCCCTAGAAATCTGTGTGTGTGATCTCAAGTGCGAGGCTCTTGCAATACAAGACTGAGATTTCGGATTTCTCAAGGCTAGTCAAACCCTTAAATAATATCAATAGGAGCTGATATGCTCGCTCAGAAACTGCTGGCATCTTTGTCCCTCCCACCATGTTACCCTCTGGGCAAGTAGACCTCAATAAAAGCAGAGTGGAGCAAAGAGGCTGGGCCACTGCCGGAAGCCCACAAACTGGCAATGGACCCCTGAGCTCCCACCTTTAATTCTACTCTATGTCTCATGTCTCTTTCTTTGCCATCGTTTCTAACTCTATATTTCTTCAGTCAGTCGCCATCAGTTCCACAGGTCTTAGTGGACCCTGCCCTTGAGGCGGGACCCCAACAAAGAGAGGGTGCCAAAAATTATATATATATATATTTTATGATAGTGTATTAAACCTGTAATACTCAAGATATATTTGACTTTTACAATTACAAGATATATAATGTACAAGATAATGAATGCCATTGGTATATATTGAGTATATAATTTTAATACCATTTTTCCTTTCTTAAAATGTGTATACATTTTTTGGCACCCTCTGTGTATGCACGTATGTGTCTATAAACACATATACATAAAGCTTTATATACGTTAAAGCTAATTTCTACTGTGCATTAGAAGACCTAACCCTGGATTACATAGACAGCAGCTTGATGTTTACCACTATCACACGTTTTAACCATGGTGACAGGCCTGACACAGACTGCTGCCCTCTCACATGTGAGTGAGGGGTCTCCATACAGGACAGACATGATGCCAACTGGACCCAGGTGACCCTCTGATGCACTGAGGTCCTCCTAATTGGTGCCATTAACAAATCCCAGTGGACAATGACACACAAGGTAGTTGGAGGAAAGTCCAGGGCCTCCTTCCCTGGAAGAAATTCACCCTCACAACAAGTATGAAGATGAAAGGTAACTCACACGTACAGGTATCCATCTGGTTCAAACACATCACAAGCTAGTCAGAGCATGGGGCCTCCACCCAAATCACCCACCTTCCCACATTGCCAGGCCATGAGTGAATTCACTCCTTCAGTATTTTTTAAAAATGGTTTATTGGCAGTGTCAGAAGCATCACAAGAATGGAGAAGCAAGAATCCAATGTACTTAATTCTAATACGGAGGCAATAGATGATTTAATACAAGGTGGAGGAAGGGAGCAGGGAGAGGGGACGGACACGGATGGGGGTAATCGTGTACACCTCCTGGTGTACAATTATAAAAGGGACTTTACTTAAAAAATGGAATTAGTGTAACCTAATTCTTTGTACCTTTTATGAATCCCAAACAAATAAAAAAAAAATCGAAGTTGAGGTCAAAGATTTGAAAACTAAAAATAAAATACTGAGTGAAGAGAGTATTAGGACAGAAACTCTCTGGAACAAGTCTTTAGAGGGGAAAACTGTGATTCCATATTTCTTGCCCTCACCAGAAATTTCTTTAACATATCCTTCGTCCTTTCAGGTTCCTTCTGAAAATTTCTACCCACTTGTTCCCACAGCTAAGGGACTCAGTAAGGTGATGCTTTGGAGTAGACTGATTTGCAGTATACTGATTTATACTGGTTAAATAAAAACAGTTGGCTATCAAGCAGGGTAGGAATAAAGAACCCAAACAAATTAAAACATAGCATCGAATGGAAGGATGTCGCAGTAGGAAATAAAAGGAAATTTAGAAATTCTTGCAGCAAGTTTTTTGATTGCCTGCAACAAACAATTGGCATGGGTACAAAGGAAAACTAGAAAAGCCACAGTGGTGATTCAATACCTTAAAAAGATTCAGTTTGGCAAAAAAATAACTGCCTATACAGCAGGTATATGTATAATATAAATAGCATGACTCTTAGTAGGAAAGGAAATTCAGAAGATATCAAATACTTTTTTTTAATTGAAGAATTATATAAATTGACATAGAACTAAAATGTAACTGTAGTGAAGAAGCACAGTGTATGAGTAGACTCCAAGATGCTATGATGATATGATATGCTCTGTGGATATGACACAGGACAAGGTGGCACATGATATCCACCCTACTGGTTATACTATACATGAGGACAATCCTTTAGGATTAACATACAATAAACAATATATTAATCAAAAAGGTTTAAACTCTTGGACTCAGTAATTCGACCTCAATGGTATTTTTTTGTCTGATTTGTTTTCTTTTAGGCTAATGGAGAATAAGACTGAAATTTCAACAGTGACATACAGAAAGATGCCACTCTGCAGGTATTAGGAGCAATGGAGAAACAAGAGAAATCACTAAGCAAATAGTCTAGTAGACTGTGGCATGCCAACTGACGGAATATTATGCAGCTAAAACACTATAATGAGAAAGTCTACGTGCACACTTTGCTATGAGCATAGGCAGGTTTTTAAACTATATGCTGTACTCCCAAAGGCATATGTTGAAACGTAATCTCCAGGGTGATACTATGAAGAGGTGGGGACTTTGGGGGATATAGAGTCATGAGAGGGGAGCCCCTGTGGATGGATTGCCACCAGCATGACAGAGATTCAAGGCAGCTGCCTCGCTGCTGTTTGCTCTTCTCCCATGTGAGAACACAGAGTTCGAGGCTTCACCTTGAAAGCACAGACCAGGACCCTCACCAGATACCCAATGTGCCAGCACCATGAAACTTCCCAGCCTCCAGACTTGTGCGGAAATTAATTTCTGCTCTTCATAATTTACCCAGTCTCAGGTATTTTCTTGCATCCAGTAGCATGCATGGTCATTAAAATACGACATGGGTTATTACAAAGGTTTTGAGATACACAAAAATCAAGCAATGTAAAATCTACGCTGATGGAAACAAACGAAGCCCTCCCAGCAACACCAATAAGCCGAACCAGTTGAAGTTACATGGGTCAATCAGAAAGGACGCTGTCAATTATTTTTCTTGGAAGTGAAATAATGGACCATAACACAGCCAGTCTCAAAACTTTCATAGTGACCCACGAAGATATACTAATAAAGCTATTTTCAAAGGTGTGTTGTTTGATAGGCATTATGAGAGATGATGTAAAATAAAAATGAAAAAAGGTTATGTCAGGATAGAAAATTTTCCATTTCTTAAACTGCTTTTTAATCATGATTGTATTAATTAAAAGGCAAAATCCTGCTCTTAAAAAGAGACTATCCTATTCTTCTTCCACTATGTAACACAGCAGGGAAGACATTAAATATAAGTGAATGGTTTGAGAGTGTACAGACAGGAAAGCTCATTGATAGACTTGGATTGCACAGAAAAGATTACCCTAGGAAAGATAATCTAATAAAAACAAGCCAGGCTAAATGCTCTGAGAAGATTTTAGTAATTCACCCAGAATTCTATTCCTACTAATCTTATATGCACTGCTAGTATACAGCTCTGCCATCTAATTCAGGTTGGCATTAAAACACCTAGACATTAATGCTAATTAAATCTACCTTTTCATTCCAAAAAACCCCCACATTTTTCCCTTTAATATCAAACATATAAATATAATTCAATAGTTTAAAAAAAACCCTTAGTTCCCCTTCTGGCCCCATGAAATCAGAAAAGGCTCTCTAAACATGGATACCTTATTATTAACTGTTTGTCATCTTGACTTTAAAATTCAATGATGAAAATAGCTTGGATAAGATTTGTTCTCATTCACACTGTAAATTTCTTCCCTCTGTCAGAACTTGAGGGCAAACCTCCCTGTCTGATGTTTTATGTAGGTGTGGATATGCTTGGGTTCCTCTAGCTGTCTGAATTAGAATTACTAAAGGATTATTTTAGGAGCAGCCTTCTGTGGGGTTTTGGATTCTAGTATAAATTAGCACACATTTTATCATCATGAAAAAAAAATCTAAGCATGCACAGCCTTTACCGAAAAATTCAAGATTATGTTAAATTCCCCCATTTTATTCCTCATAACAGCAAAATAGAACTACAAAAATTTCAAATAGTTTTAACCTTAAATTCAGCCCCTGTCATGGGACATTGGCTGCCCAACACCTTGGTAAATGTCTCCTGAAGTGAATTAACTAAAGCTTTATTTACTTTGAATTGTAGTCATTAAGAAAGCCAATGAATTTTGAAATTTCCATGTTCCCTGGGATTCTAACACACCAATCAGTGAGCACAGCAATAATAAGATAGCTATGGAACATCAATTGTTTTTGTTATACAACACTAGTGGAATTCTAAAATTGCTGATAGAACATCTGAGTAAATAATTTGGACAACTTAGTCATGGTCTAGGACTACATGGCCGATGTAACTGCATTAACTTTCAGAAAATTAACATGGAATTGTGAGTATGTTTATAGTTTCAAAGTCTACTGTATCCCCTTGGTTGATCCAGTGTATCCAGGACTCTGATGACTCTTTTTTTCCCAGGTAAGATAAAAGCATGGATCCTCAAAGTGGTGACCTTGTGTTGAAGCCACAATGACCTTGCTGTTCCCTGCACATAGGAGGCTGCTCCCACCTGAGGACATTGTGCCTGATCCCCATGGTTCAGATGCTCTGAGACACCTGTGACACACTCCTTCATTTCAGACAGTCTCTAATGAAACCCTCCCCTTGGAAGGTGGGCCCCTTTCTCCTATCCTGTCACCTTGTACTCCTCTGACTTCTGTTCTTCTTTGCATCTATTTCACCTGTCACATCATATATTTGTTTACTTTATCAACCGATTCTCCCTAACGTAATGCACTCTATATTAAAGGAGGGACTTATTCATTTTTTAAATGTTGTATCCCGAGCACCTAGAACAGGGCTGGTACATAATTGGTGCTGAAAGGCACACTTATTGAATGAATGAATAATGAATGAACAAATGGGAATAGACTGAGTGAACATGAGTTATCAGAAGGAAGCCATCACTGCCAGCAAACAGAAAAAAAAATTAAATATTTGATTCATTCAGCTGCAGATGTATTTTCAATTAAGGTCTTAATAAGCTTGCAAAAGAGTTCAAAGTACATAGCAATTAAAGGAACAAATTCTAGAGATTTTATTAACCACAACAACTTAATGTTCTTTTCAGGGAAACAGTCTTGCCATGTTTCGTAAGTAAGATCATGCTGTGTAGAATGTGAATTCTAGAACTTGGCCATATCCAGCTGAAATGGAATTTCACAGATGACAGACTGCTGCCTTGAATGGCCTTTCTTCCCTCTCTACCTCTAGAACACCTGATCCATCAAAACCCAACTCAAACATCACCATTTCTATGGAAAGTTCCCAGACCTAATCAGCGTGAAGATCTATTTTGCCCTTTGAATCTTATTCTGTAGCTGGAACACTCCTTGGTCATTTTCTTTTCTGTACCTTAGTTTTTCCCCGTGTGTTCATTTTTCCCATTATGTTATGTTATTGCTCTTATTTTTATTAATTGTTTTGTCATTTGCCCTTCATGCTTTATGTCTCTAAACTAAATTTTTTACAATATTACACAGCCAACATTGCCAAGAACAATTCTTGGCATGGATTACATACCAAGTAAATTTTAATAAAGTGAACCCCATCCTCAAAATCTAACTGGTATAATACTAATAAGAGACTATGTCTGGTGATAGATGACAGATTAAAATGAGGACTAAAACCCTGCCCTGTCATTCCCATCCAACAGAGAGGTGACAGAAGAGGAGCATGTGATTATAAAGAGGAACTTTGCCAGGGGATTCCCACTTACATGTGGTCTGTTGACTGTCTGGAGAGACTGTCACAGCAGTGTGACTTCATACCCCTGACCTGGCTGCCCCAGACAATATACACTTGCCTAAGACAATCCTCCTGAGTAGGATCCATAAGATTTCCCCCTGCATTTGCAGGGAAGACCCACGGCACGTGAGCTGGACCGTCATTTCGCTGGAGTCGGACAGCAGCTGCAACTCCCAAGCAGCATCTGCTTGGCTCACAACATTTGGGTCACAGGGACCTGAAATGAACTACTGAAGAGTGGAACGTCTACCAAGTGCAGTGAGAAAAGAATCAAAAACCAGATTTGTTGGGCTAGTAGTTGATTCAGCTCCTACTTTGCAAACTCCTACAGTGAATAAAATGGATGTGCCTTTTTGTTCCTAAAATGCAAATATGTTAATGTAAATGCCAGGGTGACAAGATTCTGAGCCACAGTGATATAAATATAGGATTGTATTCATTTCTAAGACAAGACAGTCAGTGATATATAAGAACTGCACCCAGAAAACACCCAAACTCTTATTCCAAATGCCTATGGGTCCTCCAAAGGTTTCCACTTTTAATTTCATGGAACCAAAATGCAAACAAGTCCCAGCACATGAAATGCAGCTTAGCAGAGAGACAAGCGAGCAGGCCGTTCACGTACCGGTGGACACCGCTGCTGCACATGATGATGTGGCAGGCTCCTAGCCTGCTGCACAGCTCCGAGGACACGGACAGCAGCCCAACGCCAGACGCGCTGCAAGCCGTGTTGGCACAGGCAGCCGTGCGCTTGGATCTGATGAACGAGGACACCAGTCGGTACAGTTCATCCAAAGCATTGAGAGGCCTCATCAGCTGCAGAAAAAAGTGGTGAACACATAAAGTTCAATATGTCTAGTAAAATCTTTTTAGATGGCTTCTTCCATGACTTACAATTATGAATTGGGCTGCAATAAACATTCTGGCACAAATACCTTTGCTATTTCCTCTTTCACTTTTGCATATGCTATTCAATATATAACTCACACAATGCTGAATTATGAATAAAATTGAATTCTGAAAACAAAGGAAAT
>CAUYON010128764.1:0-31614 GCA_963573935.1 Arctocebus calabarensis
TAAAGGAGAGTTTCAAAAAACAGATCATGCCAAATCTTATAGACAATAGAAAAAGAAGAAATATTTCAAAATCATTCTAAATGCCCAGTTATTTTTTTGTTGTAGTTGTCATTGTTGTTTAGTAGGCCCGGGCCGGGTTCAAACCCACCAGTCCTGGTGTATGTGGCTGGTGCCCTAACCACTGAGCACGGGCACTGAGCGAAATAGGTAATCTGAACAAAGGAATCAGACACCTGAGTTCCTGTGCTATCCCCCCTGCTGACGAGCAGTGTGACTTGGGAATTTTCTTTCTCTCTCTGGGCCTCGGTCCCTTCCTTTTCTGAGTGACGGAATTGGAGACTGTTGGCAGCGCCTGCCAAAAATTAGGTTCCATCATTCTTGGAAACTCCACCTTTTGGCCTTTTAGGCTAATTTAGGCTAAGACAAACCTGAAACAGTGGGTGACCCTGACACCCTAGCCTTGTCTATGCAACCCAGGCAGTCCAGTCAAGGACGCTAATTGTGTGCTTTGCTTCAGCCAGTTAGAAAATTGTGAGTGGGGTCACCGCACACCTTTGGTTGCTGTGAGATGGTTCTAGCCCTCAGCGCTTTCTCCCCTGAGTTAGCCAGGCTCGGGGTCAGGAAGCTGAGGCCCTCTCCAGAGCCACTTACTGGGGACACTGTAGACCACTTTACCCAGGCCGGGGACAGGATCCCTGCAGGCGACAAGAGACTAGGCTTGCTGAGGTGAGAGCCAGAACAACCTCATTTTCCTGTTGTTCCTGTCATAACATGTCCCACAGGTACGGGCCAACCTGCAAATCACTCAACAGACACCTGGGAGGCCCCACAGGAAGGACCTCGTGGTCCGACAGGAAACGGAGGGTGTCATCTCTGGGGAAGGGAATGAACAGGAGGTAGCCGCCATTTTCCAGTAACTCATAGGATGGAGCCAGGTCTGTCACTTCATCTCCAGCAGGTC
The DNA here is from genome assembly GCA_963573935.1 of Arctocebus calabarensis. Classification (NCBI taxonomy): domain Eukaryota; kingdom Metazoa; phylum Chordata; class Mammalia; order Primates; family Lorisidae; genus Arctocebus; species Arctocebus calabarensis. The sequence goes on from CAUYON010128764.1 coordinate 962, forward strand.
AGAGTGCCCCTAATTCAGTCGCTCAAGCTGACTCGTGCTTGGTATTATTTGTTTGTTTAAGCTATACTTACATCTTAACCTCACTAGCATTCCCTTACTTCCAGTTCTTTACATCAGCTTATTTTTTCCTAAAATAAATTTATTTGAAAAGGACACTCTACATCATTGTTACTTGCTATCTAGAGAAGGTAATTAAAAACATAAGTACAGGCTCAGCGCCTGTGGCTCAACAGGCTAAGGCGCCAGCCACGTACACCTGAGTTGGCGGGTCCGAATCCAGCCCGCCAAACAATGACGGCTGCAACCAAAAAATGGCCAGGCGTTGTGGTGGGTACCTGTAGTCCCAGCTACTTGGGAGGCAGAGGCAAGAGACTCACTTGAGCCCAGGAACTGGAGGTTGCTGTGAGCTGTGATGCCGCAGCACTCTACCCAGGGTGACAGCTTGAGGCTCTGTCTCAAAAAAAATCAGTGCAACCAAACAGTTTTTCAATTATCGTGAGGGACTTTTTCCACATAGGGCTTTCAGCCTTTGTGGAAAGGGAGGTGAGCACATTTTAAGGAAGTGCTAGAGACAGGCAAATGCTGGTCCGGACATTTCTCTGGGGTTGAAACAGGCTTGAACAGAGTTGGAAAGGAAAACTTTTCTCCCCCGAGTCAGTGGCACTTACGACTTTACTTATGAATCACCTGCAGTCCTCTGTGTGTGCGAATCCCAGCCTAGTCTCATTTCATCTCCGTGGTTGTGCAGTAAATAGGTGAAGAGGGTCAGCTCCACAGTAGACACGAGAAACCTGAGGCCCCAGGGACCTGTCCAACAGCAGTGGCAGTAGCCAGGATCGGGATAGGGAGAGTCACCCTCCAAAATGCAAGATATCTCTTTGTCTGCTATGTTCTTTCTTCCCTACAAGTCTAGCTTCTGGGGCCCACGCAGAGAAGAGCCGAATTCAAGAGCTGCCTCTTGGTCTGTTGGCCCTAAGTCCATTCTATGTCGTCTTTTTGTGCCAGTACTTTCTCTGCTGCATAGACTCATCTGTGTCCTAACTCACCTTCTATACATTAAAGAACACATGGTGTATATTTGCATAAATAGGACATTTGACATCCCGGTTGATAACTTGCTCCCCGCCCTCTCCTTGTTCGTATGTCACTGATACCTCATTGTTAGAGCTGCCGAATCCTTCATTCTTGACAGCCTAATCTTCCCTCGTGATCACATGCCAGGGTTTGTTTATTCCATTTTTCTGTTGGTAGACATACTAAGTTATTCCACCATTTCACTAGTATAAACCGTGCACTAACATAAACATGTTTGGGAGGCACATTCTTATGCATAAATCTTTTTGAATACTCAGCCTCAAAGATAAATTTCTAATAGACAGTCCTAAGTCAAAAGAAATACACATTAGACATTTGCATATTCACTACTGAAATTGCCCCTAAGAAAGATTGTTTCACCTTGATTCTTTTTTTCCACCTTGTTCTTCATCCAGGAATGTACGAGACAAGGACATCTATTTCCTCCTCTCCTTGACAGCTCTAGGCATCACTAATGTGTAGGTGCAAAGGTTGTAGCCTTGTGGTGTTCTTTTGCATTTCCTCGATCGTTGGTGAGACTGGGCATCTGTTTGTGTGTTTATTTTCTATTTGCATTTCTTCTTTGGTGGACATAGATTTGTTCTGGGAAAGTCCTGATAGGGTAGAGCTCTTCCTGTAATATGATTATTAGATTTTTGATGTGTGCTGTAATATTCCTCTTCCTTTGTGTTTAATCTCATATTCTGTCGAAGGAGGCTTTATGATACAGAAACATCTCACTTGAATGTAGTCAACTTTAAACATCATTCTTTTATTTTCCTGCCTCAGTTGGCATGTAAAGAAGGGGCTTTCATCTAAGCTAGGTCCTAGGAAGTCAGATTTCACTCAAGGCAGGAGAGGTGAGGTACCAGCCTTTCACCTCTGGGTGAAAAAAATCAAGGTGAAACAATCTTTCTAATGGGCAATTTCAGTAGTGAATATGCAAATGTCTAACATGCATTTCTTTTGACTTAGGACTGTCTATTAGATATTTATCTTTGAGGCTGAATATTCAAAAAGATTTATGCATAAATATGCAGAGGCTTGTCACTCCCCTGCTAGCAACCTCTGCAAGACTCCCTGACACCTTGGGGAGGAAAAATATACACTGAAGCTAGGGCTCAGGACCCCGGCGGTCCCGCCTGTATTTGCTGTTCTGGTTCTTTCATTTATTAAACTCCTGCCACCTTGAATCCCTTGGTTCCCTCTCTCATCTCCGGGCCTTTGCACACTCTGCCTCTGCCTGCCACTCTTACTCCATCTTCTTTCCTGAGGAGAAATCCTGCTGGTCCTTACAGACCTGGCTCAGGAGTCATTGACTCCAGGGTGTCTTCCCTGACCCCTCACCTGTAACAGGTGCCTCCTTTGGGCCAACCCATCAGAGCACATAGCACAGAGATAAACACAGTGACAAAAAACATCACCTAATATTTTATCACCTGCTGGACAATGACTGTTACTATTTTATGTATAGCATTTCCTGACTGTCCCCCGGGCAGTGTTCTCTATTAAAATAAATGCAGTTATGATATATTATATATGTTATACATATATAGTCTGCTTGGGGGCATACTCCCCCCCCACATTTCCAATTCTTGAAATTCAGATGCTCTGACTTAGGGTTTGTGAAGGGGTTGGAGTTAGGGGGTTGGAGGGTGCAGGTGTAAACCAGTGGTCTCCATTAGTTCCCTCCCACCATTCCGGGATCCTGTCTGTCTCACCCCCTCCAGGCAGCCTTGCTAGTCTCTCTGGCAGAAGGCCCTTTCCTCAGACCCTTCCCTGAAGCTGGGGGCTGTGGCTTCAGCACAGGAGGGAGTGGAGGAGCCCAGCCAGGCGGCGGCGTCGCTCTGTAGTCCTTCCCCTGGAATTAGTGCTCCGTGCAGCCCTGTGTATTCCTTCTTCCCTCCCTCTTTCCAGCTCTCTTGCTTCTCAGGGAAAGAGAACCAAAAGAGGGGCAAATAACAGCCTGTGGGCGCCGCCGGGAGGTCCCCTCCTCCAGCTGTGCCCACTGGGGTGCTCTCCACACGCTGCTGCTAGGAACACCCCGCAGGCCCACAGGCAGAGTCGGCAGGGTCTCTGTGTTGCCGGAGCCCCAAACACTTCCCCTTTTGTGCTTGTGCCCATTCAATTCTGGGCCAAAGAAGAATGGAGACTTGGGGTTGTAGGCCTCGGGTCTAAAAGGCCAGCTCCCCTCTGGGCTGCCTTGGGGGGTCCTGGCCCAACCCCTTGCCCTTTGTAGGCCTTCCTGGGAGCACGGAGGGAGGCCGAAGGGCAGGCAGTGAGGTGGCCAGTGAAAGGGCCTTTCAAGGACAAAAGTCCTGGTCAAGGCTTCAGGGACTTGCCTTTTACCTCTGCGTCTGACCCATTGCCCTGGTGACATGAAGTTCCTTGCTCCCCAAGCCTCAGGCTTCCTTTCTGCGTGGCAAGGCGTCAGCGTATTCCACCATTTCTGAGGCTTTTTATGGTCTGACACCATGTCTCTTTTCCTTACTCGCCTCCCTCCGCCCCAGCAGGACCTGCCAGAAGTCTCCTTATGGACGGGGCTTTCCCAGGCAAGGGTCTGAGGGGTTTCTAAGGCAGGCCCCGTTTTTCATCTTCCTGGTTTCCATGATCCTTCCTTCCTAGACTCCCTGTCACTGGGTGCTGTGGTGACGAGTTGCAGCCAGGGCGTCAATGGGTCTGTCTGAATCCTGGCTATGTGCTCTTGATCAAGCTATAGAATCTCTCCAGGCCTCAGTTTTCTCACCTCTAAAATGGAAATAATGGTGTTGACTGCATGTGATTATTTTGAGGATTAAACACAATAAAGTAGGTCAAGTTCTAACATAGTGCCTGGAACATCATGAATCCATGAATGTTACCATCACCATCATCATCACCATCATTGTTGTTGCTAGTTACCAGCTTCCCTCTGTCATTCTACAAAAAAAGACACCCCCCACCATGGTCTGAGTGGGCAGCCATGGAGGTGGTCAGCCGCCCCTGGCTTGAGCCCTCTTCATGCATACCTGAGAGGGGCCTCCTGACTAACCTCCTGTTTCAATGCACAAGTCCCCCAGCATGCACCGGGCCAAGGACCCCCGTGAATCACAGTGTACACATGTTGGGCTGCTTTGAGGATAAAAGAAGCCCTTCCTACAGGGCACTTGGCCTAGTACCTGCCCACAGCCCTCAGAAAATCATAGCCTGGAGTACTGTTACTAGCATGAGCCACACCTGAGCTTATGGTGCAGCATGGTGACAACAGGGGGCATGGTGACAACTGGGGTCACACAGACCTGGGCATGCTCTTAATGTGGACATCAAGGCAAGTCTCCAAACTTGACCCTCAGTTTCCTCATCCACATGATAAGACTAGTACTGCCCTCTTCATAGGGTTTTTAGGAGATTAAATGATCACAGCACAGTTAGGACATTTGCATAGACTGGGTATGCCAAGTTCAATTCTGTGTTCAATACACATGGGTTGGTGTATCTACCCCAGCTCCATAGCCTCCCCTCTTTTCCTTAGGGGCTTTTGTCTGGTCTCCGTGTTCTCTCTGCTCCTATCCCAGAGGTCTTCAGCTCCAGGCTGCACTTGGACCCACGTTGACTCCATCAGGCAGCTGAGAGGCAGGAAAATTCACAAGGAAGGGCCACGCACTTCTGTGCAATGTGTTTTTTGTTTTTTAATTAAAAAGAAAATAAGAAAAACATCTCAGAGTGTGCTGTGATGAAATATCACAGGCGTATAAAGTATATACAAAAACAATTAGGAAAAGAAGTCTTGGGAGCTGGATGCAGAGACCCCTACAAGGGTGGGCTGGCCCTGGCCGAGGGCCCCCCCGGAGGCCATTGATTTACAGACAAACACATACCCCTCCCAGGCTATAAAAAAGGGAGCCCTTATCCAGCCTTGTTTCTCTTGGAAGGCTCAGCCACCTCCAGCTCACTGGTCCATGACGTGTACACAGAAAACTGGGCTTTACGAGATTTTACAGATGGGCAGTGCAGGGGTGGGGAGTTTAAGGGTGCACACCACTGCTGTCACTGACCCCTGGCTCTGCTCAAGGTCTCCCGGGGGCTGAGGAAGTGATGGTGTCCCTCTATGAGGACACTGTGTACGCCAGAAGCCTTGTTGGAATTAAGCCCTCTGCTGGCTTCCCTCCTGGAGTAGGGGCTAAAGGAGCATCTGCAGGTGCATTGGGGCAGGCAGAATAAGGACTTGGACCAGGACAAGAGGTGCCTGGGCAGGTGCTGCACTTTGGGAGATTTTGATGTATTTGTCATTTGAGCTTTTCACACTGATCTTCCTTAGCTGCTCAACAAATTCCTCCATCCCTGTCTGCTTTCCTTTGTCCAAGCACTGAGGGTAACACAGACCTAGATTTGACTCCTATCTCTGCCATTTACTAGTCCATATGACCCTGAAAAGTTACCTAACTTCCTTGAGGCTCAACTTCCTCATCTACTGAATGGGGAGGCTCATGCAAACCTCACAGGGTGGCTATAAATAGTGTGCCCATGCCTGTGAAGAGCCCAGCATAGCACCTGGCACATAGTGAGTGCTCCGTAGCTGGCCACTATTACTGTGGCTATCCAGACACTAGTATTCCCAAAGCTGGTGAGCCTGTGTGATACACAGAAGGCTTTAACAATGTTCTAGAAAGAGGATAAGTTCCTGAGGCTCCTGTGTTGTGTGTGAGCAATTTGGGGGTCTTGGACCACAGGGGGCTGGCACGGAGGATGTCCACTGCCTTTCTCTCCGAGACATCCATCTGGAGCTGTTCTGTAGCTAGACCTCAGTGCCCTCCCTGGGGTAGAGGACGCTGTTGGTGTTGATGCTGTTGTAGAAGTGAGGGCTGAACTGGTTGAGGACAGAGCCTCCATAGCTGAGAGAGTTGGCAGGCATGGGGTTAGCCCACTCGCCCCCTCCCCCATGGCTGCTGAGGTTGGTGAGGGGGGTGAAGGAGTTGAAGTTCAGTGAGTTCTGTCCCATCTTGTCGGTGGGCTCAGGGTTGAGTCCTGGCGTGGCCACAGGCCGGCCCACAGAGCTTGCCCCACCAGTGAAGGCTGTCATGGTGGAGAGGAAGCTGCTGAGGCATGGGGTGCCCGTAGGTGGAGGGGGGGACCGCTTCTCGGAGGGGCTGGTGGTGCCCGGTGAGGCGCTGTCCAGCACATCCTGAGGCTCCACGCTCTTGGGGCTGCCCGCCAGGAGACCGTTCTCCGGCTTCTCTGAGGCCAAGGAGCCCGTGCTGGAGGAAACATCCGATTTTCTCTTCCTCTTCCTGCGGAAATTTCCGTTGTCAAACATCTTCTCACAGTTGGGGTCCAGTGTCCAGTAATTCCCTTTGCCTGATAGAAAAGGGAAGGGAGGTAAGTAGAGAGAGGCAGTCCCCCTCTGCTTTGCTTCTGTTCCTCCTGGTCAGAAACTGAAGATGAAGGTGACAAAAGCAGAAAGAGGGAGAACAAAGGGTGGGGGCTGGGAAATGGATTGGGGCCGTAAGCCGACTGGACGCGGCATCTTTCTGTAGGCCCACACAGATGAGCTTCATGGGCACTGAGGGGCTTACAGGTGTGTCTCTTTAAGAAGGCTGCGGTATGGGGGCAGGGAGGCTGTGTGTGGGTGGGTAGGGAGGGTGCATGGATGGAGGGCTCCATTGATGACATTAAAGAAAACTCAGGGCAAATTCAGGACACTGTGAAAGTTCTGACCTTAGAGTCCAAAGACGGACTTGAGTCCTGCCCATGCCCCTAACTGGGCAAACCTCAGTTTCCTGCTCTACTCCCTCAGGCTCCCTGGGAGAAACACAGACACCAGAGGTGGAAAGGGGCTTCGTCACTACAAGGAGCCATCCCAGGGGTGGCCTGAACTCTGCCCTCGGCCTGAGCGTAGGGCAGTCCCTGGATGGGACACTTGCCTTTGCTAACCTTAAAGTGGGGAAAGACAGGGGGTCTTTTGAGCCATCCCCTAGCTTCCTGGGGTGGAACAGAAATGGACTTAATTCTGGGAAAGGGATGTGTGAGTAGTATTTAATACACTACTCTCTGCAGATTTCTTGTGTTTTAGAAATGCAACATTAAAAGGAGAGAGTTCATGAATCTGTATTATTTTGTGCCATAAATTGAAATCTTCTAACCAGGGAGAGGCAATTACAATGCAGGGGTACACAGCTTTACTACCACTTGCACTTTACCTAACAGACACACAACAATGTAATTGTTTCTACCCTTATATTAATCTGAAATAAAAAAAGAGTTCACTTTTTAAAATATCTGAAATAAAAAAAAAAAAGAGTTCACATCACTGTCTCTGGTCTGAGAGACACCTGGGTTCAAATTCAAGCCCCACCACTCTCATTTCATTCTGGGTCACCTCAGGTTTCACATCTGAGTGTTTTGGGTTCAATCAGAGCTACTGTGAAGGGATCTTGTGGGGATTAGAGAAAACAGAAATATGACAGGCAGAATAATGGGCAGGTGATGGTTGTTTAGCCAAGTCAGATCCTTGTTTATCCCAAGTCAGACTTGGGGAGGGTGCACTTGGGTTTGTCTGGTCCAATCATTCATTCCAAGGACTTTCTCTGTGCTGCGAGCTGTGGGCACAGGGGAATCATAACGCTTACTGCCCTAGGTTAAACGCTTAACAACTATATTCTGCAAAGGAGGTGCTGATCCCACCCTGCCCTATTTTTCAGGTGAAGAAACTGAGGCCCAGAGATCTAGCCTGCCAAGGTCCCTGAGTGGTCAGCAGGGCAGCCATGTTTGACCCCCAAACCTGCCCCTGGGCCCGTGTTTTCTCCCACTGCCCAGCTCCCCTCAGCCCTACCTCACAGCAGCCCCCGTCACTGTGGGGGGGTGGGGGTGTGGACACAGCCACCTTCAGAACTTTCTAGAATAAGGTCCGAGGGAAGAACAAATGGAGCCTTCCCTGGCACTCAGAGGCCCCTTACCTGGGTCGTCCTCGTCGCGCGGCACCTTCTTGAAGCAGTCATTGAGCGACAGGTTGTGGCGAATGGAGTTCTGCCAGCCGGCCTTGCTCTTGTTGTAGAAGGGGAAATTGTCGGCCACGTACTGGTAGATCTGGCTGAGCGTGAGGCGCTTGTCGGGCGCCCCGTGGATGGCCATGGCGATGAGGGCCGAGTAGGAGTAGGGGGGCCGCACCAGCTTCATCAGCTCCTCCTGCGAGGGGAGAGGCAGCCAGCCCAGCTCGCTGCCCCCCAGCCCAGGCACGCTGGGCAGCAGCGGCCTCTGCATTCCGTAGGCCTGCGGTAGGAAGGGGCTGGTGTTGGCGCTCGGCAGGTAGGGCGGCGGGGTCATGGTGGGGCCATTGAGCCAGAGGTAGGGGTTGGGGGTGGCCCCATACTCGCCGCCCCCCTCGAAGGAGGGGGGCCGCTGGGGGCTGGGCATGCCCTGTGGGTGGAAGAAGTTCTCATAGTAAAGGTTCATCTCTGGGGGCTCCTGACCGATGCTGGGGAACTGGGGGCTGCAGCGCGGTGGGGAGGGCGCCGGCAGGTCGAAGGAGCTCATGATGAGGCTGGGCCACTGCAGCCACCTGCCTGGCACCTGCTGTGGGAGCTGCCCCTGACAGGTGCTCACCAGGCCCAGGCCTCCCACTTATACCCCGAGGGCTTGGCTGGCGGCCCCACCCAGGGGCGGCCACCTGCCTGCACCGCAGCCCAGGGCCCGCCTCCCTCAGCCACCGGCCAGGGGAGGGCACTTTCCCAGGCGGCCCAGGTCCCCCCTAGGACATGCCTGCACGGCTTACTAGAGCCAACACTGAACGTGACAGGGCACCCCTCTCCCCCACTCTCCCCTGCCTTCCATCTCTCTCCACCTTCCCGTCTCCATTTTTCTTAACATCTCCACTGTCTCCTTTTTCCTTCATTCTGTTTTTTCCTCACCTATTTCTACTCTTCTCACTCCTCAGTTCCCTCCATGCTCTAGTCTCCTAGCTCTTTCCACTTCTCCGTCTCTTCCTTCCTTCCTCATTATCTGTCTTCCCGGCTTCTCCCCCTTTTCTCTTCGACTCTCTCTCTCTGCTTCTCATTGCCCTGGGCCTCCCTTCCCACCCCATCTCTCTGTTCTTCCCCACCCAATCCCTGTTGTCTGATCAACTGTCCCCACCAGAGTGGATGGCCCCTTTATCAGAAGCCCCATTTCTGGGTTCTCTAAGGTGAGGATACACTTTCTGGAGTTGCCGGGAGAGAAGCAGGTCTCAGAGGAGAGAGAGGAGCACGGCGCTGGCGTGGTGTCGCGGGAGCAGTCGCTCAGACTCGCTCCACCCAACACGCATGCGCACGCACATACACCTGCACACACGCTGCAGGTGGGCGAAGCAGAGCCGCAGACTGGACAGAATGGGAGCTGGCCTCGGGGGAAAGTGGGAGAGAAACGGAATGATTGAGTTTCTTTCTAGCTGCAGGGGCACAGCAGGCTCCCAGCTCCTTGTCTGACACAAAGTCCCTTCAAGTTTCAGCTTGCAGAGATCCCACTGCGGGGTTCCTGGCAAGGAGGGAGCAAAGCCACCGGGACAGCTCCGACTGCCACTGCCCTCCTGCCCTCGCTCCCTTGCGCCGGGCTCCGGACGCGGGAGCTGCAGCCCCTGCCGGCTGCTCCCTTCCGCGTGGCCAGCGTGCTCCTCTCCGGCCCGTCTCCGCCGTGTCCCAGGTCAGGCCTCAGCCTGGGGAATGGGTGGTGTCTCCGTCCTTACAGGGTAGGCTGCCAGGCTTTAACCATATTCCCAGGAGCAGGCAAGTGGGAGAAAGCGGGAGCTGGCCCCGGCTGCTCACCTCTGCTCCCTGGTGCCTCTACTCCCTTCTCCCCATTCGGCCTCCTCCTGCTTCCTCCTGACCCCAGGTTTCCTTGAGGCCAGAGAAGGAAGTCAGTGACTGTCCCAACAAGAGATGTGGGGCTGTTTCCCAAGGAAGTCTGCCTTCTCTCTGCTCCTCCATAGCTGTGTGGGGACACATGTGGCACATGTGAATGCCACTGAAAGACTTTCGTTTCCAGCACATCAGGGCCCAGAGGACAAGTTTGATGGCATAATTCCCAGCCCCCAAGGAGACACCCATCCCCACATGGCACAGTGATGGAGTGACTGATAGCATCTGATTGCCAGATGAGACTTGGGGTGAGTACATTTTGTAGAGCAAAGCCAAAGAGGCCAAGTTTTTGTTTAGAGTTTCTCTACCAGGAGGCCTGGCTTGCTGAGGGTGGGACCCTTATCTTTTAACAGTCTCACTGAAGTCGCCCAATACAGACCCGAAGACTTAGAATTAGCCCAGCGATTCCATTTCTCAAAGCTCATCTTACAGAACTAAGCAAAGAATTATCTACAAAGATGCTCACCATAGCATCCTTTATGGCTGTAACAAATTATAACTGAGCTGCCACAGCACTCTATCCAGGGTGACAGCTTGAGGCTCTGTCTCACAAAAAAAAAAAAAAAAAAATTAGGTGATTGACTCAATAAACTGTGTACCATTCAAATGACACAATGGTACGCATCTGTGAAAAATAGGTTACAGAGTAACAGTGATATGAAAATATGTTCACATGATATTATTGGCAAAACAAGCTACCAAATAAAATTATTTTTGGTAAGAATATATATCCATATGTCTATATGAAGTCTAGAAATGGTCAATTATTATTTCTGGATTAAAAAAATCGGATGTGATTTTTGTTATTTTAAATAATTTTAAAGATCTATATGACTAGAGCTCAGTAAGCTCACAGCTGACTTGCTTTTGGGTTGAATGTAAAAGGCCAGAAAGAGGCAACATAGTCCAATGTAGCAAACAGAGGCTCTCAGATCAGGGGTTCTCAGATGTAAATCCCAGCCTCAGTGCTCGATAACCATGCAGACCTTGCCCGGAGATTAAGCTTTTTTCAGCCTCAGTTTTCTCAGGTGAAAATGGGAATGATGCCAGCACTTAACTCATGCTGTAAGCACTCACTGGGGTGGTCAATGCAATCAGTATAAATCATTTCACATGGCGCAGAGAGGCTCACTCAATAAATACGGGTTATTATACATTACAATCAATACACACTTGGTATCTCCAGGCAAGCACTCCTGAGCTTGCTGCCCTGAGAGTTAATTGATCTCTTTTGATGGCCAGCAGGCAGCAAGTGTGACAGGGATTACAATGAAAGAACAGAGAGAGGAATAATCTGTGGACACCAGAAGTACAGCCAGACTCTGCCATTTGCAGATGGTGGTCAGGGCTCAGAATCACACGGTGCACAGCTGAGCTAGGTCAGGACCCAGTTTCTCACCACCATTCTGCCCCCTTTGCCCATCTCTGGGGTCTCCTTGCTTAGCAGCATGTCTGAGGAATGCTCACTTGTCTCCCTAGCTGCATGTGGGTCCCAGTTTCTTTTGCCCCGGAGATCATAGAAAGCCTGGCCTGTCTTAGGGGGCCTTGTCTATATCGACAGCCTCTGGCATCAAGAGCCCAGTTGCTGGGTACCACAGCCTCCCTGAACTAGACCACAAAGGTAAACCTTCAGGGAAGCAGAGTCCAAAGCGTCCCCAGAAGGCCCCCAGTTCAGATTTTTATAAACACTGGCTTCAGTCATAGGGGTGACAACAGGAGTTGCCTGCTTCTACCACCCCCCTGAGGTTTGGGGGTTGCAGCCTGGAAGTCCCACTAGTGAGTCCTAGGAAAAGTCTCTATCACCTAGGGACACTTTGTGGATGAAATTATTTTAAACTCTTTAAAATTTTTAGAAGTGAAATTTCAAACCTGAGAAAATGTATTGTGCCTAACTTTAGGAAAAAATATGAATAAAAAACACTAATTGGGTGGGCAAGAGCCTGAGCAGCCTTGGAAATTCTAGGGCTGCTGCTTGCATCCTGTAATCCAGCAGAAAGCCTTCTTCAATGAGAAAGGCTCTAGACATCTTTGGGACAAAGCAAAAGACATTAAAAACATGGAATTTGGGAGTAGATGGAGCTGAGTTCAAATCCTTGCTTTCCTATTTGGTAGCTGTACAATCTCTGCCAAGTTTCTCAAACTTACAAGACCTCCATTTAATTATCAATAAAATGGAGGATACAAATAGTATCTGCTTTGAATTCTGAAAGAAAAAATGATGTAATGTACATACAGTGTAGAACCCTGGTTCTGGCTACAGCTGCAGAAAAGGATGGTGAAGAATACCAGAGTACCTGAGGTCAGGTGTTGACAGGGAGGTGGCTCTGGTCAGGAGGCCCAGCATTCGAGCCTCTTTTAACCAGCATTCAACCATTTAGTTACAACTTGGGAAAACTTTGCCGTTTGGAAGCCTTTTCCCAGGAGAGGAGGAGAGCCCTGCTGTTCTTTCTGGAGAAAGTGCAGTTGCAGCATCCAGGAGCCCATCCTGGCTCTGAGTTCTACCCAAGGGTGAATAGACACAGAACCCCCAGCCAGACCGTGATCAACCAGGTGCCATCACTTCTGGCCTTGACTTTTAGGGGCTGGAGAATCCTGCTCTTTTAGAAGTCTGACCGCAGCCTTAGTTTCTTCATCTGTAAAATGAGAGCTGACAGCTTCAGAGTGTTACATTAAGACTGCACGTCAGGCAGGTGGCACTGTACATGCCCAGTAATGTTACCTCTCATTAGGGACTCAGGGACCTGGGTGGTGGGAGATGCTGGGCTGGTGGCCCACCAGCTGGGGCTACAACATCTCCAAGCTCATGGACCTTACTTACCTCTCCCCAAATTCAACTTTGATAGGCCTTGGCTTCATAGATTCTTTCTCCTCTCTTCATACAAAATGCAAATGATTTCTAAGTTCCAGGGTTCCCATGAACTTGGCAGGGTAGAAATTTGTTCAAGATGGGAAGTTGGGCTCGGCGCCTGTGGCTCAACGGGCTGGGGCGCCAGCCACGTACACCTGAGCTGGCGGGTTCGAGTCCAGCCTGGACCTGCCAAACAACGATGACCGCTGCAACCAAAAAATGGCCGGGTGTTGTGGTGGGCGCCTGTAGTCCCAGCTACTTGGGAGGTAGAGGCAAGAGACTCGCTTAAGCCCAGGAATTGAAGGTTGCTGTGAGCTGTGATGCCACAGCACTCTATCCAGGGTGACGGCTTGAGGCTCTGTCTCAAAAAAAAAAAAAAAAAGATGGGAAGTTGGGGGTTAGGGACTAGCTTAAACTCTGCACCAGTGTCCTAATCTGTAAAATGCAGATAAAATATTGCACCATTACCTACTGTTGTCCTTAGAGGCTTTCTGTGTGTTTGAGAGTTATGTCCTGGGATATCTGGGGACTTGACAAGGCGCTGGCCTCTCCTTCCCCAGCGTGGGCTTTGTGAAGTGTGGAGGAGGTGTTAGCTAGACTGAAGACCATCTTGGTGCTCTGCGGCTTTTTGGCTTCTGCTGAAGAAACATAGATTAATACTGCCCTCTAGTGGCCTTTTCTCTAAAGGCAGAAAGTGAAGTGCCAGGGTGGTTTGAGTAAACTTTTGGGGCAGGTCAAGAGTAACCTCCCCTCCCCCCATAAGAGTTCAATTCAGTTGGGGGAAGGGGCAATGGGAGAGAGGGAAAAGGGGAGAAGGAGAGAGGATTGGTGTGTGCCCACTTAATGGACACAATTGGCATACCTTTTGGGTGTGAGACAGAACTACTACAGGGACTCTATCTAACATACACAAATTTTGTAGCCTAGTTGTTCTACCTTCACATTAATCTGAAATTAAAAAAAAAAATGTTTATAACAAAAAGAGTTTTCTTCCCAGCCTTTAAGATAGGAGACCAGATTAGTCTCTTAGAGAAAAAGACCTTCTCTCTCCTGCAATGGAAATAGAACTGCCATGGCAGTGGGGGAGACATGTTAGAAGGCAGCCCTGTGGCAGGTGGACTGGACTGGCTCACAGTCAGATTCCTCCAGCGGTATTTTCTGAGAACCTTGACCTTTACTCTCTGAGCCCGTTTTGCTCAGTTGTTGCAAGGACTGAAGGGGTAATATAGAAAATGCCTCTGAAACAGTGCATAGCTGTAATTTATTCCTTCATGTATTCTGTGAATACTATTATAAATTATTTTCATGGCACCAGTTCTGGGCTGGTGTTCAGGACAACATCATTGTCAAATGACACTGAGAATCACACCACATGGGATTTTTCCATCTCGTGCAATGCCTGTAGTATTGATTTATTGTACTCATGTTTTAATGGGTTCTCTTGCTTTTTCTTATAGATAGTGAACTTATTATAAAGATAAATTCCTTATAGTTTCTGGAAATGGATCCTCAATAATTAGAAGATTGAAGATTTACTTAGCATTTATACCATCCGGTGTTGGACACAGCCTAAACTCCTTACCTGTTTTATCTCATTCTGTCCTCCCAGAAGCCCTAGGAGGTCTGTACGATAATTATCCACATTTTATAGATGAGAAACCTGAGGCAGCACAAATTGTCTGTGAAGGCTCTGGCCTGACCTTGCTCCCTCTGCTGGAACATGAGATTAGCGTGTGTTCATGAGGTGCTGGAGCACACGGGCCAAGCACCTGGACTTTCTCATCATGAGAGTAGTAGGCAAAATGATGACCTCTTCCCCAAGAATCTACAAATATGTCATCCTCCAAGGTAAAAGGCACTTTGTAGAAGTTATTAAATTAATGACCTGATGGAGTATTTATTGTCCTGCATGCATTAGCTGAAGTGGGGAGGGGCAATGTAAGAGGCCAGGGGGCATTTCGTAACAGAAGATGAGATAAGATGTGACAATGTAAGCTTAGATCAGAGTGATGTGGCCCCAAGCCAAGGGTGCAGAATGCCCATGGAAGCTGGAAGAGCCAGGAAAACAGATTCTCCCTGGAACCTTCTGAAGGAACAAACCCTGCTGACACCTTGATTTTTACCCAGTAAGACTCATTTAAAGCTTATGACCTCAAGAACAAGAGAGTAAATTAGTGTTGTTTTAAGCCACTAAGTTTGTGATAATTTGTTGTAGCAGCAACAGGAAACTAAAATGCGTACAATGGGATTCAATGTCATGTGGAAGATCCCTTCCTATGACACCAGTGGCCTTTGTCCTGCACCTAGGGAAGGGGTCTGCTCAATGTGGAGTTCCTTCTCCTTTCCCACCTCTTCTTTCTCCTCTCCATCTATAAGTCATCTCACCTCATGAGGACTTCAGTGGGCAGTGGTGGCCCTTCTGGGCCTCAGTTTCCTTGTCTAGCAAATGGGAGGCAATGCTGTGTGTTTTTGAAGATCCTACCTAGCAGATCCCACCTATGGAACTTACTATCATAAAACACATTTACCTGGGCCAGGCCCCAGGGCATCGGGTGGGTTGGGCACTGGAGCACTTAATGAGTTCCCCTGGTGCTCCCAGGCACATCTGCTTTAGAGACCAAGTGATATGGGGATCCACGCTCTGCCCCAGAGTTATCCCTTGAGAACATGCCACTTGACAGTCTGCTCCTCAGAGCCTGCAGCATAAGGTCCCGACTTTACCACTTTCAAACTGTGTGACCTGAGAGAGGTGCCTGTTTTCCTCCCCTGTAAATTGGGAAGAGGCTGGCGGTGAGGTTTGAGAAGTTATGTAGGGGCACAAATATGCTGCATGTCATTCAAGCCCCTCAGGCACTGTGGCCCAGCCCACTCTCCTATCCTGCTCCCTTCACTCTCTGCTCCCCTCCTTGGTGTGGTCCTGTGAACTTCTCACAGCTGCTCAGGCCTCAGCCTGTCTCTTTGCAGAATGTCTCTGCTCAGGCCTTTGTCAGGAGTGCCCTCCTCCTTCCTCTCCCCCAGAGGACTCTGACTTACCTTCCCAAGCCAATCCAATGCCATTTCTCTGGGAAGCCTGCCTTCTGGTTCCCAGGTCCACTCCCACCCCCCAAGTCCCCAGCCCCTTTGTACCTGGAATACCCTTTGGGCCGTAATGTGTCCTGTTTTGCTGAGACGATCGATGCACTGCCTGAAGTCATGACTGCACCTGGAGCCTCTGGAGGTCAGAGATGGGGTTTCCTTCTGGGCTTTGGATGATGCTTAGCACAAATCAAGTTCCTGGTGCATTCGTGATGGCGGGGTGGGTGGGGAACTGGCCATGTGATGTTCTCTTTATTTCTGTTCATCCTGAGGGAATTGGGGTCACAGTAGCAACAAGTACCCCACCAGTCTGTTATTGGGAATGGGATGACGCCTCTGCAGAGCCTGGCACAACACCCACCCAGGACCGTCTGTGTACCACACTCACCTGGGCTGCTGCCTCATGTCCAGGTGGCTGGGCCTAAAGGCAGTTCCCAAGATCACAGGAACCACCTCTATTTCACAAAATATTTCCAAACTATTCTCTATACGTTTGCCACCTCTTTGTAACATTTTGTAATGAGTATTTTGTAAATAAAGATATGTCCCATTTTCCCTATGTATGGTGACTTCTGGGGTGACCTTAGGGATATCCTGTATTTGTATATGATTTGGTTACTCAAAGTTGAGTGGTGGGGAGTATTCATGGAAATTAAATGCTTTTCCAAAAGTTCATTTCTTTGAACTTTTTGTAGTTAATATTAGACTTTTCTGTAATATTTAGTACCACATATGTTACCTATGTTTCATTTTAAATTTTTAGGGATTCATGTGAATTCTGGAGGTTTGTGGTAAGGACAGACTTTTCATAAAACCCAGTTACCTCTTTCCAATTTCATAAATAGTCATAAAATAACTGTGTATGCAACTGCCTTCCACATTTTCTCACTGGAAACATTAAGAGTTGAATATAAGAGAAATAATACAGTTAATTGTGCTTATTATAAAGGTTTAAGTTATTGACTCTTACCATAATTATAAACTTCTAAGTAAATAGAATGCATTAATATTTTATAAATCTCTATTAAAATCTTCCAAAATGATACCTTCTCTGTGCAGTTGGTGGGTTTTAACTCTTGCCTGTCCTGTACTCTGTCCCAACTCCCACTGGACAGCAGATGCCCACTCTAAACTCTCTGCCCTATCCTATTGCAGGGGACAAGTTTTTTTACTGCCAAACTCTCCATTCTTCACCTAAACCTGCACTCTCCCTTCTAAAGCTTTCCTCTGGCAAGAATCCAGTGGAGAAAAAGTTTGACTTCGGAGCTGAAAGTGATAATGGAAGGCTGCCTTTCCTTTTCATATGGCCCAGAGGCTCCCGTCCAGAAGGAAAGTTAAAGGACAGAAGTTTAGCAAGTAAGTTGATGGTTTGGAACTGGGCCAAGAGAGAAGGTTGAAGAATCCATATCAACCCTGCTGAGGTGCACTGCAACCTCAAGGATATAAACAAAAGGTATAAAATCCGGCTCAGTGTCTGTGGCTCAATGGGTTAAGGCACCAGCCACATACACCTGAGCTGGCGGGTTCGAATCCAGCCTGGCCCGCCAAACAACAATGACGGCTGCAACCAAAAAATGTTCGGGCACTGTGGTGGGTGCCTATAGTCCCAGCTACTTGGGAGGTGGAGGCAAGAGACTCGCTTGAGCCCAGGAATTGGAGGTTGCTGTGAGCTGTGATGCCATGGCACTCTATCCAAGGTGACAGCTTGAGGCTCTGTCTCAAAAAAAAAAAAAAAAAAAAGGTATAAAATCCATCTCCAAGCATATAGGAGTTCCCTTCCCCATAAGAACAGCCCACAGTATACTTTCCACAAACAAACAAGCAGAGTTCAAATGTCCTCCCATTTTATCCCACCAGAGAGACCCTCCCCTCTAACAAACAGACCTCATTCCCCTACTAGGGTGCCATGGCACTCTCCTGCCAGGCATAAAACTGTATATATTCTCTACCTGCAATTTTGACCTCCCAGCACTCTCCTCCACTCTCACCCCAGGTCTGGAAGCCTGTACCCCATGAGGTCCAGATTCTTGGGCATTTTTCTCAAGAGGTCTGGACAGGGCATCGGTTGTTGCTGGTCTGTGCTGATTCTGTGACACAGGAGTAAGGAGAAGACGGTCAACTGAGAGGGAACCATATAGGAGAGGCAGTGCCCTGAGGTACAGAGCAGCAGCCGCAGTGGTGGGAACAATAGGGCTCACACACCTGTGGATATCCCAAGAGACACTCCCTGTCTCTCTGGGCAACCAGAGGAAGCCAGACATCTTCTCTGGTGGCAGCCACTGGCGGAACAGATCTAGGACAGAAATGCAGGCCCCATGAGTAAAGGGTATGCCTGAGGCAGTACCGGCCGGGTGGAGGGTGGTAACTAGAACACGCACCAGAGATGGCAGATTCCCAGGGCAGGACTGACCCAATGGACTGCTTTACTGAGCCTAAGATGCACCCAACCCGTAGGGGATCATAGCTAGACAAAAGTGGACAGGCAGAGTCTGGAACTGACAACTGAGTGTGAGCTCTAACCACGCCAGCCCTAACACAGACTGCAGTTGAGACCAGGCAGTGGCACAGACTGGGCTGAGTCACAGTTTCTGTGAACTCAAACAGCATCTGATCTGCAGGGGAATATAGCCAGGACAGAAACAAATTCTGCGAAATTGTTCGGTTCTGTCAACATTAATCAAGGGTGGGGCTGGAACTGAGTGAACTGCCCCTGCCTCCATTAAGCACCCAAGGTTGTCAGGCCTCACCTCCTCCTGCTGGATAGTGGCAGAGAGTGGTGGCCTGGCTGAGGAGACATAGATCTCCCTGTGACTTAGGTAAGTGCAACCCCCTGGAGCATCTGCTCATTGGAGGGAACTGGGTCACAGCCCTGCGGGGTTACCAGTGACTGTGTGTGACAGAGGTGCAAGGTGAGGAAGGAGGCAGCAACCTTTCCAGACTAATTTATTTGCTGAGTGGGTCCTTCTGACCTCATGGAGCACTGCAGCAAGTCATACTTGAGCCAGCAGACCCCTGCTATCTAGTTGCTGGACACCTTTTGAACAATCCCACCTGAAACTAGTGCTGATTGGGACAATTGATTTGGACCTCTTGAACTGTGACAATCACCTGAGGACTATCCAAAGTTGCACCCTGGGTGTGTGGTTCTGGGAAGGTTTGATTTTCCTTTTCCAATTGTTGCCTGTTGGGGGCAGGGTGACTTAATTGCTGGTATTTCTCACAGCTGAGACTTAAACCCAGAGGAACTGATTCACTAGAGTAGGACAGAGACCAGCTAAAAACAAGGTAAAACCATTTAGCCCCACCACACCAAGCAGGTCCCCAGTTTCTCAGGCCATAGCACTGTATAGGTCCTTGGTAAAGCTCTAGGAGAAAAGGCACAGACACCAGTCCAAGCTTTTGAGCAAAGGACTGGTTAATCACTTCTCCAGGAGCCCCCCAACCCAACTTCACCTTATATGCTCATATAGCCAAATGGTGTAAAATAATCATGGGATGGAATCAGCAGGAAAACTCCAGTAACATGAATAACCAGAATAGATCAACCCTCCTCCAAGGAAGGAAATGGTGGACACAGCTGAAGATCCTATTTATAAGCAGATGGCTGAGATGTCAGAAATCAAATTCAGAATTTGGATTGCAAATAAGATTAATAGAATAGAGGTAAAGTTGAAATTTGAAATTCAAGGAGCATTTCAAAAGTTGTCTCAAGAATTCAACGAATTTAAAGACAAAATCACCAAAGATTTTGATACATTGAGACAAGAATTTGCAGTCCTCAAAGATCTGAGAAATATAGTAGAATCCCTAAGTTACAGAATGGAGCAAGCAGAAGAAAGTATTTCTGATGTTGAAGACAAAGCTTTTGAAAGCTCCCAAACTCTCAAAGAGGAAGAGAAATGGAGAGCAAAAATGGATCATTCTCTCAGAGAGCCCTGGGATAATTCAAAGAAAACTAATATTCACCTTATAGGAATCCGTGAAAGTGACAAAGTTGCTTTGCAAGGCATTGAGGCTCTTCTTCATGAGATTATGAAAGAGAACTTTCCAGATATGCCGAGAGATTCTGAAATTCAGATATCAGACATTTTCAGAAACCCAGCACGACTCAACCTGAGTAAGACATTCCCCAGGCACATCATAATTAACTTCATTAAAATTAATTTGAAGGAGAAAATTCTGAAAGCAGTTAGACATAAGAAAACCATAACCTACAATGGGAAGAATATTAGAATGACTGCAGATCTTGCTGCTGAAAACTTTCAAGCTAGAAGAGGGTGGTCATTGACTTTTAATCTTCTAAAACAAAATAACTTTCAACCCAGGATCCTGTATCCAGCTAAACTGAGTGTAATTAATGATGGAGAAATTAAATACTTTAATGACATTCACATATTGAAGAAATATGCCATAACTAAACAACCTCTCCAGAATATTCTCAGACCTATCCTTTGTAATTATCAGCACAATCCTCCACAACAAAAGCAATCTCACTCAGAAACTTTTGATCAAATTCCAACTTCCTCAGCGGTGAAAGGATCACTGGACTTTCGAAAAACTTGATACCCAAAATTCTACCAGGCTTATCAATATTCCCAATTAATGTGAATGGCTTAAATTGTCCTCTAAAGAGGCACAGATTGGCAGATTGAATACAAAAACTCAGGCCAGATATCTGCTGAATACAAGAATCTCGTCTTACCTTTAAAGATAAACACAGACTCAGGGTGAAGGGATGGTCATCTATATTCCAGGCAAATGGAAAGCAGAAAAAAGCAGGTGTTGCAATTTTATTTGCAGATACAGTGGTCCCTTCCTCTTCTATAAACACTCCCATCCTCACTCTGAAACTTCCTCTTCTCATCCTACCTCAGTACTTGCATGTCTCTCAACTTACTATTCATGGCACTGTTCAATGGCATGTCCCCCATCCGAGGGACATATGCATTGTGGAGAGGAAACTGATGGGTGCTTAGTACTGAACATCTCTGATGAGTCAGATTCTAAGGAGAAGGGTTTGCCTTCATCAGCCCTAACTCTCAGGATGACTTATGAAGGGTGGGGAACTCTCCATGGACTCTTCCTGGATTATCTTTTCTTTGGGAAAGGGAGAATGACAATCATTCTGGGCCTAGGGGTCTTAACAGTACTTCACTTTGCACTGGCCAATAAATACATACAATTAAAAATATTTTAATTCCTTAATTATCTCCTTAAGGAAGATAAAACAGTGGAGCCAGTGGTAATCTGGAGCCCCTTGCTACAGAGGGGGGAGGGTTCTGCTTAGCAGAGCATCAGCTAATAAGCATTAAGCCCTCACTTCTGCTGACAGTGTGAGAACAGTGATGACTCTGGATGCTGTAGTATCTCTGGCATCTAACATAGTACCAGACAATGGTGGTGCTTCCTCAATGTCTGCCAGTGTCCAAGTAGCTGAGCCTGGGGATGTGGACCTGGGGATCAGAAGCAGGAGAGTGTGGTGCACCATGACTATCTGGACTTCTAAGTGGGGCACATTCATCATGTTTGCTTAGTACCTGAGACACAGCATATCTTTTTGATGTTTCCTGGAAAACTCTCAGGATGAGATCCAGTGCAGACAGGTTGGGGGGTGGGGTATGCTTGTGTCTATGTGTATGCCATTGATAATGCAGCTGCCACCAGCCATGGAATGGAGGGAAAGATTATGGAGGCCCTCTTCCAGGGATGTCCACTTATGACCTCTAGAAAGGTTTTTTTGCCTCTTTTAGAAGAGTCCTCTGTTAAGAGAGCTCAATGTGATAAGTCTATGGGGCTGATCTGGGGACAGTGGTGAAACACCATCACCCTTCGTCCCAGCTCCTCTGGCTGGCTTATTGCTATCAAGTGTTGTCTCTTGTTACAGATGAGGAAACTGAAATTATAGAGATTAAGTCCTTTCCCAAGGTCACAGTTCTCTGACTGCGTCTCTCCAGGAATCAAATATTCTTCTGGAATGATACCCGTATGCTTTTGTAATGTCCGTAGGGATTTCTGAGTGCTTCCCAAGTAAAAGAAGCTGTCTAGGCCATCTTCAATTTGGGGGCTGTGTCCCTCTGTACTCTAGTTCTCAGATGAGAATTTTCCCTCATGCTGCAGACAACAGACAGCCAAGCAAACAGATGATGGCAGTGGAGTAGCCTACCTAACCTCCAAGTCTCCAGCAAACTTTCAGAGCACAGGACTCAAACCAAAGCATGAAAGAGTGAAGATGTCTCAGCCTGTCTGGGACAGTCTAGTGGGTTCCCAGGGGAGTGAGTTGAGCCAGTTTCACTTGGGTCTATGTGGTACACCTCCACAATGAGTCATCTGGATGGCAGGCTGGACTTCTTGCTCACTCACCCACATGATGCTGGCCAGCCACACTCCCCCTTTCTCTGGCCAAACCCAGCTGAGTAAAATGCCCTGTGTCAGGGTGTGAGATCTGCCTTTCCTAGTGCAGTCAAGGGGGCTGGAGGATTTAGCTGGAAATGCAGGGAGTTAGTTAATTCTTACTTTGGCCATGAGAATTAGGAGAGAGAACCTTCTCTAGATTGCCTGTCCAGAGTGGGCGAGCAGGCGCCTGCCGGGCAGCCAGCTGTCCCTGCAGCTTGTCGTGAGCAGTGGCCAGTACAACACTGAGTCCTCTGGAATTTCTCTCCATCTTCCTGCCTCACTCCTCTTCCCTCACTCCTGCTGCCTGGAAACCCAAATAAATCATCAGCTTTGAATTCTGAAGTTGTATTCTGTTGGCCAGAACTTCTAGAATGTTCATGTGCATTTGAGCCATTTGGGACTTCTGTTCAAATGCAGAGTAGGGTGATATTCTGCATTCCTAAAAAGCCACCAGGTGAGGCCAATAATGTTCTGCAGACCACTGTTTGAGCAGCAAGATTATAGGGGATGTGGGGTTTAATAACTGGAAGCAGAAGTGGCTTTACAAAACTGACTTTCAGGCTCAGTGCCTGTAGCTCAGCGGCTAAGATGCCAGCCACATACACCAGAGCTGACAGGTTCAAATCTAGCCCTGGCCCGCCAAACAACAATAACAGCTACAACCAAAAATGGCCAGGCATTGTGGCAGATGCCTGTAGTCCCAGCTACTTGGGAGGCTGAGGCAAGAGAATTGCTTAAGCCCAGAAGTTGGAGGTTGCTGTGAGCTGTGATGCCACCGCACTCTACCCAGGGCGACAGTTTGAGGCACTATCTCAAACAAACAAAACCCAACTTTCAGCATGGGATCTTGGAGTGGCACTGCCTGTGACTCTGAAGGTAGTAGAGCCCCCACTGCTAGTGGGGGGGGTACCGGTAGCTCCACCTTGGGCACCCAGCTGCAAGATGGGGGGAATGGGTCAGGGGGTTACGTAGCCACAGTGCTTGACTGATCACAAAATAATGACATTTGCACAGCTGGGTTGGCTACTTGGATTGCCATGGAGATCTTTCACATAGAAACTGAAAGTTTAGGCTATGACATTCACATTCTGAAGGTCAAAGGGCTTCTGTGTTCATTTTCTATGGCTGTAGCATGCTACAGCAAATGATCGCCCACTTAATGGCTTAGAACAGTGGTTCTCAATCTTCCTAAAGCTGCAGCCCTTTAATACAGTTCCTGTGGGTTAAGACCCACAGGTTGAGAACCACTGGCTTAGAACAAAGTAAATTTATTACCTTAGATCCGTGGATCAGAAGTTGGACATGGGTCTCACTAGGTTATAATCAAAGTGTTAGCAGAGCTGTGCTCCCTTCTCTAGGCTTTAGGGGAGAATCTGTTTCCTTGCCTCTCCCAGCTTCTAGAGGCTTCCCACATCCCTTGGCTCAGGGCCCCTTCCTCCATCTTCAAAGCCAGTGATTGGTGCTGAGTCCATCTCACATGGCCTCCTCTAATTCTCCCCTGCTGCCTGCCCTTTTCATTTTTTTTTTTTTTTTGCAGTTTTTTTTTTTTTTGGCCGGGGCTGGGTTTGAACCTGCCACCTCTGGCATATGGGGCCAGTGCCCTACTCCTTTCACCACCCCTGCCCTTTTCACTTTTAAAGACCTTGTGATTTTTAAACCTTGTGATTACCTGAATAATTCAGGATAATCTTCCCCATCTGAAGTTCAGCTGATTAGCAACCTTAAATCCATCTGCAATCTTAGTTCTCTTTTGTCATGTAAACTAACATATTCACAGATTACAGAGATTAGGATACATACATCTTGGAGGGGTAGCATTATTCTCCCTACCACAGCCGTGATGGAAATTTTAAGAGAGACTCTATCTCGTGCTGTCACAGAGCTGACTGTGCTGAAATCAGGTCAGAAACTGGTTCATAGGGTAAAAGAGTTATACAGACGCTAAAGCAGAGCCCTAACAAGTCAGAGAGAGGACCTGGAGACCTGGAACAGAGATCTTTGGGGGTGTGAACCTGTGCATCTTGAACCTCCCCCCAAACCATCTCCCTGTCAGAAGCTGTTCCCTTCTCTCTTGTCAGAAGGGAACAGCCTTCCAGTTCTTGGAGATCTTGCTGGAAGCATATGCACTGCCAAACTTGGTAGTAGCTATTCTGTAAAGGTCAATGTTAATGGCAGGAGATGCTCCTTAATATCAATGGGGATGATCTCCCAGGTCAGGTTAGGCAGGTAGCTATCCCTCAACATCAGAATCTAGGTGGATGTAATCATATAACATCAAACTGGTTAACAGTTAGGGCAACCCCTCTCATGCTGCTGCCCGACAGGCTCCTCGCCTCCCTTGGGTGTCATTTTGCTTATTTGTTGTGTTAAGACATTCATACTCTACTCTTAATAGTTTTGACATGTAACTTGCATTGTGCACATTAGCTGAGGTCCCACCAAATACCGTCCCTCCTGCCGGCTCCCCCCTTCCCTCCCCTCTCCCTCCTCTTCCCTCCTTCCTTCTGGACTATAGCTGTGTTTTATCACTCATATAAGAGTGTGGGTGATTATATTTTGGTTTCATAATAGTACAGACTAGCCTGATTCTAATCTGAGGAAGGCTAGAGGAGTTTGACAAAGCCAAAATCCCAACAACCATAGCAGGACTTTTGGAAATCAGTGGAAGCTGGACCAGGTAACAAGTCTTCAAACAGGCTTGAGGAGGGGACACAGAGGCCACCAGGGAGAGGCAAAGATGACTAGGACTTGGGGTATCCTGTGTACTAAGGTGTCCCAGAGACAACAGAGGGTTATGGCCAGGAGTCAGCTTCTCTGCCCAGCTGCCCGAGTTTGAATCCCAGACCCTCCCTGTACTGAGTGTGGGATCATAGGTCACTTCATGCCTCTGTGACCCAATTCTTCACCTGAGCGAGAATCACCCCTCCCTCCCGGGGCTGCTGGCAGGATTTAGGAAGTTTTGTCTCTAGCACTGTGCCAGAGGCAGTCGGCACTCAGTAACTTTGTCATCGTTCTCTCTCACTGCCCACTGTTCCCCAGGGACTAAGCCTCTAAGAGTGAGCAGCCACCTCACTGTCCCCAGGTGACTCTAGCCCTGAACACCACACCGTCACACACTTACAGCCACTCAGGATCTCTTTCCTTCCCAAACGGAGTCCTCAGCTCCTGTGGAGACCCCTGCCCTGCACAGCTCTCTGTTCCTGCAGGCTGTGGTGGTGGGACGGTGCTGCTGCCCAATGGGCTCCTCGCCTCCCTTGGGCCTCACTGGAGAAATGCATGGATTCTGACAAGGAAATCCAGCACTTCTGACCTGGTGACAAGGTCCAAGGGTTGCACCTTGAATCTATGGGACCTGAGATCCCTTTTTTCCTAACTCTTTAGCAATTGGTTGGGGACTTTATTAGAGTGACCAGGCTTGGGTAGTGTTGCCATTTCTTTTCAGAAGCAGAGAAAGGTATTATGACACTCCCCACCATTCAGACCCATGAGGAAGATTCCAGGCCACTGTTTCCGGCATCATGGTAGCCCAGGAGTTGGCCTGTAAGGAACCAGAGTCGTGGGGAAGGTTGTTGGAGGTAGCATAAAGGAGGTGGGAAAGCTTGACATGGATGAGACCAGCGCCAGTCTCCTTAACACTGCCGCAGCCCCAGGCCTCCTTCTCTCTAGGGAGCTTCCTGTCCAGGCCAGGGTCTGTTCAGCTAGTGGATTTAGACAATAAGGCTTATTTGAGCCAAAGAACAATCTTTATTGTCAGTACAAAACAGCAACACTTTAGACATGATCAGCTAGAAAAAAGGTTGGTTGGTTGTATTAAAAATGTAAAGTACAAAACTGTTAACCTAAAATAAAATTAAACAGAATATTTAAAAGGCTTTTCTTTTCTGTTAAGTTCAGGGACTTAGTAAAGGAAATAAAAACACAGCTCCCTATTCTTAAGAAACTGGGTTATGAAAAGCCGCATCTAGCATGTTGGGGGTGCACACTATGAGAAGGTGTTCCTGCCAGTCCTTCATGGTCCCAGAGTCCACCTGCTAGGCTATTCCCCAGGTGACACTGGGCTTCTTGCTAATTCAAGCTCTGGGACCTGACCGGCCCCTTTGACCCCTCTAATAGAGGACAACTGATGAGGGCAGCCACTCTCTGTGGCTTCTGTGTCTCCTTTTCTTCTGTGGCTCTCCAAACAGCCTGGTCAGCAGCATCTCACAGGTCCGTGGACAGTGAGTCTGGGGTCGGCTTGCCCTCTTCGGCTGATTTGCTGGCCAGCTTTTAGAAGAAGAGAATAAATAAGGACAATACCAAGATGGGACCGTCATGAGCATCAAAGTAGGGGTTTCTAGTCTTTTTTTTTTCAAGATAGTCTTACTCTGTTGTCCTGGGTAGAGTGCTGTGGTGTCATAGCTCACAGCAAACTCAAACTCTTAGGCTCAAGAGATTCTCTTGCCTCAGCCTCCCGAATAGCTGTGACTATAGGTGCCCACCCATATGCCCAGCTTGTTTTTCTATTTTTAGTAGAGACGGATCTTTGCTCTTGCTCAGGCTGGTCTTGAACTCCTGAGCTCAAACAATCCACCTGCCTCAGCCTCCCAGAGTGCTAGGATTATAGGTGTGAGCAACTTGCCCAGCCAAGGGCTTTCAGGTCTGATCCCAAGGGCCCTAACACTGATGCCTGCCCACCAACCCAGGGAGTGAGAGTTGCTATGACCTTGACTTTGACCAGAGATGCAGTGCAAGGCAAACAGTAAGCACAGGCTCTGCTGTTTCATGGACCCCTCACTAGCTGTGGTAACTTGGGCACGTTGCTTAATGAACTCTGTGAGCCTTATAAAACCCTCGCTGGGAGAGGGGGAGATCAAAAGGAATAATGTTTGAGAAGCACTTAGCATGGTGCCTGATTCATTGCGTGTGCACGGTATACTTGTGATTTTTACAGTAGTGCCGTTCTGATTTAACATTATCTTGAGGGTCAGAAGCATAGTACCTTCTTGATCTTAAGCAGATACTGACAAGTAACAATGGGCAATGGGACTTGAAGAGTCCCCATACTTGTAAACTAAATTTTAATTTGTAGGATTTTGCAATGTAATATATGTTGAATAGGGAAGTGCTGCCAAAGAAAAAAAGCACTTTCAGCTCCCAAAGCCACCTGGATGTCGTGGTTTGGATGGGAGCACACAGGGGCAACTGGGGTGAAGGTGAGCTACCTACTGGCTCCGAGGTCCCAGGGCCTCTGCACATTGCTACCTGGGGTCATCCTGGTCAGAGGAACCCCCTGCAGCCCCAGAGAAGAGCTGCACTCTGGGCATTACTGGACACTATCCCAAATCCCCTGACCACACTTCCTTCGGAGTGACCACGTGTTCACACACATATAACGCATGTGTTATATGCCCCCATGTTCTTCCCTCCCCACACTGCTCTCTTCCCTTTCTCCTCCCAACATCCTCCTTCCTACTACCTGTCTGGGTCCTCACCATTGTCTTGAAGAACTGATTGACTTTCTTTCGTTTGAGTGTCTTCTTGTCATTGTCCAAGAGGTGGAGGAAGGTCTGGCTGAGGCGAGGGGATGTGTTGGCCTCGTCCAACCCAGGCACGCCTGCCGCCGAGAGCGTGAGGGCTGGAAGGAGAGCAGAGACAGGGCGTGAATGGGTGGGTAGAGGTGAGGCGGTGCCTTGGGGGCGGTACATGGGGGACATCTGGGGAGAGAGCCAGCATCCAAGGATGGCATATCTGTGTGCCAAGCAGGAGGCAGGAGGCCTACTTCCAGCCTTGCCAGTGGGTGTTGAAGCTGTCCTCTTTAGGTGAAGCTCACCAACCCCGTGGACAGTGGTCAAACTTCCTAGCCCCCCGTCAAAGGCTTGTCCAAAGGCCGACTTCCCCAGAAAAACAGGGCCTCTGCCCCAAGGTAGGGAGACAATGTGAGCTATCTCTTCCTCCACCTCCCACTATCAACACTCCCAGATTTCTCATTCTCACCGAAAGCCAGAGGTGGTGGGGAGAGAGTCTCCAATCCAGGTGTCACCTGGTGCGGCCAGATAGCCCCAGTTTAGAATTATTAGAGACTCAAAAAATTAGCTATCCCTCTATTGGTTTTGACGTTGACAAAACTGGATGGCGTAAGAGCCAGGATCTCCAGGGTATGCCAGCCCTGCTGAGAGTATGCTAGTAAAATGATTGCTTCACTTCAACATCATGGCCGTGTGTGGGCTGCCCTGCATGGTTCAGTAGGCAGGGGTAGGGGCAAAGCTCCAGGGCCTGGGTCAGAACTCAGCCTCTACCACTTACAATTCAGTGACAGACAAGAGACCGACACTGTCAGGGCCTTGGTTTTCTCATCCATACAATGGGGCGAATGACATTATCCACATTATGTGAGTGGTGTAGATGAAATAATGAAGGAGTGAGCTCATGCAGGGCCCAGCGGTAGTCAGCACTTGGCAAATAGCATGTGGTTTCCTTGCCATCTGCCTGCCAAGTTCTAGCTCCGTCTTGTTCCCTTTTGATCTGGCCCTCGGCACAGAGAGCCAGACACAAAGAGGCAGATACTAAGGACTTGGTGTGGGTCAGACAGAGTGCTCCCAGGCAGGCCATGCCCCGTCAGGGCCTCCAGAGCCACTCTGTGAATGAGGAGCAGTGTCTGTGTCCTGCTCACTCCCTCATGGGACAGTGAGTGAGAAGGGACTGAGAAGAGGTAGCACCTATGCACCAAACAATCCACAGCTGTGACATGCGGTGGCATTCTTTATAAATCCGGACATAGTCTTCCAAGTCCACCAGGAGCTATATGTCTCAGGGACATGCCAAGGGCAGACTTCTGGCTCCTGGGAGGCCTGGTGTAACTGACAATCAGTATCATCATGTGGGACAGGTGGATGCCCAGAGAATCCCAAGGGCCAAAGGAACAGCAAGCCTCTACCCCAGCCCTGGAATGGCTCTACCCACAGGAAGAGTGGGTGCGGGCAGAGATCAGAGGATGGGGGCTGTGACCAGAGTCTGGTCTGCTTTACTGTGTAGACATGGTCCCCATCCCTCCCGCCCCTCCAGGCTGGTGGTAGCAGGGTGCATACCTGGGATGGTGGGCATGGACTGGCTGGCAAAACTCATTTGAGAGAGGATGGCTGCCTTGGGGGGGATGGCCGTGTGCTCCGAGAGGTTGGTGTCACTCATGAACTCGTGCTTCCGAGAAAGCTGGATGAATACACAACACACATACACACACACACACACACCAGAGAGGCTGAGCATGAGGCACATCTGGTCCTTAAAATGTCAGAGACAAAGGAGTTTCATCATTTCTATGAACCTGGATCCAAGTTCATCTATTCTGTTTTATAACATTCCATGCCAGGCTGCCATGCATGGTTGCACAGGTTGTATACTATACAACCCCAGAGGTATGAGGGGGAATCATTTAGACTATCTTGTCAATGGTGCCCTGAGAATTGTGAAACACAGAAGACATTTTCATCCTTTTTCCTCTGGGCAAGAGTAGCCTGGAGGGCCGTCTGGGAGTCTTGTGGAGGGTGTTTTCTCCATCAGCCTTAGACCTCTGCAGCTTGACCTTCGGCTGGCTCATGGCCTTTTCCTCTGGCATCCCTCTGTCACCAGGGCAGTTAATCCCTCTCCTCCTCCCAGGTTCCCAGAACACTACCAACAAACCTCTTTTCCAAGGGAAAATTAAGCTTGATCCCAGGGATGTCTGACATCCAGTCTCATTATTAAATAGTTATTAGTTTACAAGACCAAAACTCTCAAAGCCAAAGCAGGGAGATTTCATCTCATTTCCATCTGGGCTCTGGGTGCAAAGGAGAATCTTAGTAGAATCTGAAACATCAGTGGTTAGAATGGCCCTGGAGCTAGGGACAGAGGGCTGAGGGCTCTAACAAGGCTGGCTGCTTGCTCCATCAGTGTGAGAACAGGCTGCTTCTCCCCAGCCTTGCAAAGCCCTGTTTGCTGGCAGAAGGGACACACACCCAGGCTCTGCGATGTGATGGCCTGGTCACATCCTGGCTCCGTTGGGCCCCAGCCATCCCAGCTGCATGAACGTGAAGTGTGTGCTCCCCCTCCCTGCGCTTCACGTGCCACCTGTGGGATACCCACTGCAGGTTTTAGCCAGAAAGGCCTCAAACCCTGCTATTGTGCCTGGCACGTATTGGAGATTTGCTACAGTATCCAAGAAGCACTCGGCCTTGGCTGCTCACCCGCTTCAGGTCCGACTCGGCTGATGACTTCTCATCTGCGAACACCACACTACTCCTCTTGGTCCTCTTCTTAGACCTCCGCAGCTTGACCTCAGGCAGCGTGCTCCCCGGGGAGATCGGCTCCTCCTGCTCCACTCTCGGAGTCTTGGGTGGTGCTAATTCCAGGTCGAAGCTGAAGGGCGAGATGAGCAGCAGTAGAAA
>CAUYON010128766.1:0-44834 GCA_963573935.1 Arctocebus calabarensis
TTATATAGTGATCAAGAAAATGCCATGAAGGCTATCTGTAACAGTACGATCAAAATATTTCTGATTGTATATGAAGCACATTCTGCCCTATGATTGCACCAATGTACACAATTATGATTTAATAAAATTATTTTTAAAAAATCAGTTGTTGCAAGATAAGAAAAAGAAAGTCAAATCAAAATGTAAAGATAAAATATTTTCATGCAAAAAATGGTATTTTTGCCTTGTAAGTGAAATAGAATATCAATTATAATACTGATGGATGTTTTAATTGTCTAAAAGAAATGAGGAAAACAAGGAAACATGTTTGTGAATATAAAGTTTGACAAAAGCTAACCCATATTAGTAAAGTAGGAGAGGGACTGTGGAATGCATGCGACCCCTTAGTAATGTATGGTCTTGGTCTGTGTCGTGGCCTTGGAAAATTTCTTAGTTCAGTCCAGTGACTCATGAGCCACCAACAGCAATTTATATTAGCTATTTGGGGCAATGTGTCCTGATACTCTAAGCAGTGGTTCTCAACCTTCCTAATGCCATGTCCCTTTAATACAGTTCCTCATGTTATGGTGACCTCCAACCATAAAGTGAAGTTGCTACTTCATAACTGTAATTTTGCTACTGTTATGAATCGTAATGTAAATATCGACATGCAGGATGTATTTTCATTGGTCATGAGCCACAGGTTGAGAACTGTTCCTCTAAAGAGATGTAAGTAAAGCTGCTAATTGAGGAAGAAATGTAAGAAGAAAACTAATTTTTAAAGTGGGAAGAGATATTCAATCTTAGTGGCTGAAACAATAGCTGACAGCAATAAATGTCTACCTTTCTTTGAGCTTTTACTATTTGCTATCTCTCAATACCATGTACATTGGTTCACTTTAATTTTTTTTTTTATTTCAGGTTAACATGAGGGTGCAAACAACTAGATTCCAATGTTTGCATTTGTTAGGTAGAATACCCCTTGTATTTGTGTCCCCCACCCAAGAGGTGCACCATATATCCTCACACTGTGCCCATTAAGTGGGAGTACAACAGTCCACCTCCCTTCTCCCTCCTCCTTCATTCCCCTCCCCTCAACTTGAATTTAGTTTTTCTATTATGTGGGCATATATTAGATTGTCTACTGGCTTTATATTAGTACTGAGTACATTGGATATTGCTTTTCCATTCTTGTGAGACTTTACTAAGAAGAATGGGTTTCCACTCCATCCAGATTAATACAAAAGATGTAAAGTTTTGATCTTTTTTAATGGCAGAATAGTTTTCCATGGTAGACATATCACACAGTTTGTTAATCTATTCCTGGGCTGATGAGCATTTAGGTTGTTTCCACATCTTGGCAATTGTAAATTGAATTGCGATAAACAGTCTAGTGTAAATGTCCTCATGATAAAAAGGTTTTATTTTCTTCTGGGTAGATGCCTAGTAAAGGGGTTGCAGGATCAAATGAGAGGTCTAAGTTGAGTTCTTTGAGGATTCTCTATATTTCATTCTAAATATTCATTCTATTAGTTTGCAGTCCCACCAGCAGTGTAAAAGTGTTCCGTTCTCTCCACATCTGCACCCACATGTACAACTTTGGGACTTTAAGATGTGGACTGTAGTCACTAGGGTTAGGTGAAATCTCAGGGTGATTTTCATTTGTATTCTTCTGATGATGAGGTTCACTATAATTTTGCAGAAGCAGTGTTCCCTTTCTCGGTTGTTCCTAAGGATCACCTCTCCCTGTATAGCCCCAGGCATGAGCTGAGGAAGAAGCCCTGGTGCAACTGTGATAGATACTGTAAAGTCAGGGAATCTGGTTGTGCTGCATACTCAAGCCCTGTTCACTTCCATCTCACAATAAACCGCTCCAGATTCTTCCTTTTCCCCTGATTCGGAGGTTGGGACAGAACTCATCTCTGTTTTTACCAAGGCCTAGTAACACACCTTTTAGAGAAGCATGTACTTCTATGCTGTAGTTGGCATGGCCTTATCTGGAACTCTAAGAATATATACTGGGAGTCTCCATTTGGAACTTGTTTTAAATTCCACATGACATATTGGTCATTCTAAGTGTCTTTAGTAACACAGGTTCTACAGGGTCATAGGTGGCAAACAGCAGAGCTGCATGAACTGCACCTGGATCCTGCCTCACAGCTTTCCATGTTCTGGGTTTCTACCAAAGCCAGCAGCATGTTTGGTGATCTTGTATACAGGCCGGTGCAATTTTCTCAGGAATGACATTTGCTTCCATCAAAACAAGAAGAGCCCTAAAAAGTGTTTTGCACTCCTTGCTGAGAAAAGAAAGAGAGTTGAATAGTATGTGCTTTACTTTGGAGGGAATGTCCTATCCTGCCACAAGTCACTGAACTCCTAAGTTCAATATTCCTAAGTATCTCGTTGATGAGGAATGCCCTTCAATTTTTGTAGAGTGGGTTCCTCTCCTTCTGGAGTATATGTGTATTCCCTAGGTCTCAGCTATATTGTCACTTCTTGTATATCCAATATAATACATGAGCTCATCAACACAATGAACCAGTGTAATGTCCTGGGGATGGTCAGATAGTCCACGTGTCTTTGAACTATATTATGAAAGAAGGTAGGGAAGCTAATACAGCCCTTGGGGAAGACTATACATTAATACTATTGGATGTTTTACATAAATGAGAATAGTTTGAGTTTCCCTTCTGGTAGGGATAAAAAAAAGGATGCACTCTGTGGATTAATAGCCATACACAGGTTACGTAATCCTTACATTACGTTAATATGCTCTAGTAAAGCTACTACTTTATCATTGCAGGTGGAGTTGAAACTACTGTTTGGTTGAGTTTATAGTTGACTACTAATTTTTTTCCACAATACATACTGGTGAAATAAATAGCAATATAATAAAAAGTTTCTCTGCTGAATCTTGTAAATCTTTAATTTCTGGTATCTCACTTCCTGCTTTGTTTGCATTTTCTGTCTTGACTAGGGATGAGGATCATAGGAGGTTATTATAAGATTTCCCAAATGATTAACCTCACCCCAGTGTGACATATGGACTGGAATGGATTCAACAGTTCTTTCTATGTTTGGATATTCCTACTTTCCTCATGTCTGGTTAACTTAGCAAATTGCAGTGGCCCTTGAGGATAATTCTGGGAGTAACAATGCTGTATGCACATACCACATAGGTAAACTTTTCCTGAAGACCTCACCTTTCTTCATTGCAAGAGTTCGGGATCAGGCAACTAGCCTTCGTCTAGAAACTGGGCAAAGAATTATGACCATTCATTGGGACACTTTCCTTCAGTTTCCTAATTATTCATGTTTTCTTTCATTTGTGTAGTATAATCAATATTATTGATGATTGAGGACCTTCCTTCCTGCAGAAATCGAGCTTTATTAACTATCTTCATGCTCTCTGCAGGTCAGACTCCTCTTACTGCAAGTCCAGTCTCACTGCTCATTGTGAAAATTCTGTCTGCCTTTTGTTCTGACTCTGGCAAGTCACTACCTCCCGCCTATTGTGTTGGGAGTTTATCATCTCATTGCTGTCGGTGAGCCTGGTTCTATGCAGACAGCTTCTGACCATGCTGGTGCCCTCTCACCAGCCCATCCATCATTTCTTTGGTAACATAATGTCCTCCAAGACCAATTAGAGAACACAGCCATCTGGTTGTTTTCTGGCCTTACTTGTTCTATTCTCTGTAACACAAATCTTCCTCTAATCTTTGATCCATTTTTTTTTCCTTTGCCCCAGAATTCTGGCATTTCTGCTTTACCAGCACAGACTGTCAATTTCCGTGAGTGGACCCACCTAGCAATGTGTTAGTGACCACACATCCTGGTCCTTTCCAGGGTGTTAAATATGGAATCCTTTAGGATTCTACCTAATTATAAAATATTCTTATCCAGTTGTATTCACAATCCCCTCTCCTCCTCCATCCGTATCCCACAGAACCCAGTCCCATAAGAACTCCTTTGGTTCACACTGGCAGGTAATGTCTAGGTCTGGAGGCTACTCCAGGGTATGGTACTTTTTATTCTCCAGGTCCAGCATTTTCTTGGCCATATTACATTATGACTTAATCCTAGTTATTGGTTTAGTTGTAATGAGAAAATGTAGAATCAGACCCTAAAAAAGGGTCTGAAAGGGAGTGGCCTTTGTAGGATCTTTTAGCTTGGGCCGGAGATAGAGGTGGTTGGGTGGCACTAGCTTTTATTTGGGGGGAATAAGCCATTTTTCACCATACTGGAGGGTTCAATCAGAAGATGTTATAGATCCAAGGATTAGTCCTCATGTTCTCATCCTCTAGCTCTGGCTCCTGCTCTTTGGCAATCCTTATTGCACTGGCACAGAAGATCTTACTACTTCAAAAGTTCAAAGAACTTTTCTGGAGATCTTTATTTTTAAGATAAAGTGCTTAGGCCCTCTGGCATTCACACTTACCATTTAATTGCTTGTTTGACACTTTCCTTTTTTTTCCTTCTCTTGAAATTAATTGATCATAGAATCCTTTTAACCATATCTCTATCAGGTAATGTTATTTTATGCTTTCAGAAAACTAGGTGTTAAATAAAATCGAAACACTTTTAGACTTTCTTTTTGCTAAATATCAAGTTGCACCTGATGCAACTTACAATTCAAAACCAAACGTTTCTTTTTTCTAGTTTGTAACCAACTAACCTAACTTAAAATAATGCTTGCTAGCCTGTGGTCAATCAATAGTCCCAATATTGGATCATAAACAAAATGGTTATATTCTTAAATATCTACTAAATTTCACTGCCATCCCTGGACAAATCCAGCATTGCTCCAGGTGTCAAAGTGAGATAGTGTGAACATATGATTTTATTATAATTATTAAATAATAATGAAACAAGAATTCTTAATGTCTATAGGACTATCAACCTCTTTCATATAATAATATCTTTCACGACTGATCCTCATGATCCTTGATAACATCTGCAAATCTACCTGTTGGCTCCAATACCCATATGCTGGTGACCATAAAGTTCCTGTCGTGTGCAATTTAAAATAGTCGTCTGTTTGTACATGAACTTTATGGCCACTTTGTATATTCCAGCCATCTGCGCTGCTGCCACATACTTCCTAATCTCTGAATGATGTGTGCCCAGAAAGGCCTGACTTTTGTTCTTGTATTGTACATTTTTGTCTGAGAATGCACCAGAATCAATGTATGTAAATCTATCAAGTGCTGAGAACATGTCTAAATCCTCCTATATTCTCCAAAGCAAAACAGAGTCTGGCCTCCAGTAAGCTCTCCACAGAGTTGATAAATGTCTATGATCCAAAGCTTTTTCATAAACCAGGCAGGAAATTAGATATGTTTTGAGGTGGGTATAGTAGAAAATGCTATACAAAATAATCAGAAGTAGTTAAAGTATTAGGGTATAGAATTGTATGTATACTTCTTTGTGTATGTTTCTTTTAGGGTTTTTTGGAGGATATATCTATATATATATATATACGACACTTGTGAAATAAATTAAAATATCCTATATATGTATAAAATGAGCTGTTTGAACAAATGAAAAAGGTACTAAATATTATTATTTCTTTGAAGAATCCTTCCATTCTATGCAAAAATGAAGAAAGGGAGTTGCTCCATCCTAAATAATTACTATCTGCCTTTATCACTAGCCCAAGCTGACTGGTCAGCAGGGTATTTTTGGACAAGACTCCCAGTAAGGTTCCCTCATTAGGAGTGTTCTCATTCCTAATAGAGAAAAAAAGGTATATAGTTTTTTTATAGTTTAATTATGTCAATTTTATATAAGTAGAAACAATACATATATTTTACCACTTACAAGGTTGTTTGAATATGTATAATTACAACTTCAACACTCCATTAAAAGATCTCAAAGCAATAACAATTCTTTAAAACAGTATTTATGTATTCACTTAATTGTATAATAGTTATACATGATTTGGGTTATTTTATGCTTATGTGATCAATGTGAGGTGAGACACATACAGACACATACAAAGTTGAGTTGAGGAAATGGAGGCCAGTTTCTGTGACCTGGTGCTTTCTAAAGCTACAGAAAAATACCAAAAGAGAACTTGAACCAAGGGGCAGCTCCTGAAGGCTGACCTTTTAACTTTTCTCCTATACTCTCTTAAAGAAAGTAGAGATTTTCATATATTACTTGGCTGTGAGAAATTCTTCCTAGAATGAGAACCTTGATTTAGAAGAAGAAGCACAAGCTCTGCAGGTAGAAACACATAAGCTTGAACTGGCTACACAGTGTTGTGGGACCACAGATAGTCGACTTAAAATTATCTCAGCCCCAGTTTCCTCAACTGTAAAATTAAGATGAAAATGCTGTCCTTGCAAGTTTGCATATGAATTATGAACTAACATATAGAAATGAACACAGCACCTGCCACATATCCAGTGATTTGCAAATGGAAATATTGGTTTTGCTGTTATCATAAATAGAATCATTTCATTTACTACAAAAGTAAGTAATAAAATTGCCATGGCTGTATTGCACAAATTTTTGTACATGATGCTTAGACTGATGTATCACTCTATCTTTACCCTTCTTCAGAGTAGTCTCATGAAAGTACTATGCAGAAGGGGATTAATAACTCAGACACTACTACAGCTGACAGCATTAATGGCCTAAGTGCATGGCTCTTCCGACATGCTGTACAGTCACCTTGCTAAAGACTCTGCAGACATTTCAGCCACAAACTCTATGAGGTGATACTAGCCCATCAATTGACAAACTGCTACAAAAAAAAGGTTGCATAAGTTACTTAAAGCCAGTTACTCACACAGCCAGGAAGAGATCAAGCCAGGATTTGAAGATAATTTATTTGTAGACTCTGAACTCTCAACCACTAGTTTCCTCTGGGGGATCCTAGGAGCTGTAAAGATAGCACAAGAAGAGAAGGGAAATGGTATTATGACAATTTTGCATGAAACCTATTGTTTTTCTTTTAAGTAAAACAAAACAGAGTAAAAAGCAATTATAAAAGCAAAAGAGAACCAATGTAGCAGTAGCCTGCCTTCCATTGTAAAAGCTCTGCACTCTCTTCCTATCTGATGTATGTGTGTGTGTGTTTATGGTAGCAATGCTAGAAGTTTTGACAGTAGCAGGAGTAGAAATACATAAATAAACATGCTTGGCCCTGAAATATTTTCCTTATTTAAAAATAATTAATTGTGCATTATAACAAAGATATCTGTACCAGAATGTTTATTGAAGCCCAATTCACAATTGCTAAGTCATGGAAGAAGGCCAAGTGCCCATCGGCCCATGAATGGATTAATAAATTGTGGTACATGAATGCCATAGAATACTATGCAGCCTTAAAGAAAGATGGAGACTTTACCTCTTTAATATTTACATGGATGGAGCTGGAACATATTCTTAGCAAAGTATCTCAAGAATGGAGGAAAAAGTATCCAATGTACTCAGCCCTACTATGAAACTAATTTATAGCTTTCATGTAAAGACTATAACCCAATTATAGCATAAGAATATGGGGAAAGAGGCAAGGAAGGGGAGGGGGGGTGGTTGGGTAGAGGTAGGGTAATTGGTGGGTCCACACCTATAGTGCATCTTAGAAGGGTACAGGTGAAACTTACTAAATGCAGAATACAAATGTCCTCATACAATAACTAAGAAAATGCCATGAAGGTTATATTAAATACTTTTATGAAAATATTTAATATATAATAATGAGTGCTTGAGGGAAGAGGGCAGGAGGAGGGTGAGAAGGTGGAGTGTTGATAAAGTCCTGAGCGCAGAGGTACAGATAGAGGGCAGAGCCTCACTGTTCCCTGGCTATCTCTAAGCCTCTTTGATGGTGACATATTTCTATTAAACACACAACTTCACCCCTGGGCATCAGAGTGCACAGATCACGTGTGTCTTTGTGATGTCTTTTTCTGGATACATAAGCCTTAAGTAAATGTTTGAGGTGGGCTACTGTTTCATCTATGATGACAACTCTTCAGAACACACACACAAGAATTGCCAATGGTTGAAACTTGATGGCAATCATTTATCTCATCCTCCAGTTCATGATTACCCTCTATGTGGATGACTTTAGTAATCAGTAAGTAGTTAATAATAGCCTATTAATGAGAAGGAGGAGGATAAAGTTTCTATAAGAGTTAACTTTGTACACGTGATGATTCAGGGACAACTGTGGGATATTCCAAATTTCTTAGGAGTCTAATACATATGGGTTTAGATCCCAGATAAATCACTTTGCATATACTCTCTGTACTTCAACTGATTTGTCTGAAAACTGAAGTGTAGAGTTGTTGAGAATTTTAACTGGGACCACAAATATGAAATCCCCAACTACATATTTTCTACTCTATCAGTGAAAACAACTCAATAAATAGCATTTATCTTCTGCTCTGCTACTTAGTAGTCATTCAACCAGCGGTGGAGGTGGGCTTATAGTGAACTGTGCACTCTGAGTTGATGCCATAAGAATGATAAATACTTAATTATGTGCTACCTCAGCTTCAGAATTTAGTTTTCAAGCTTTAACCATAGTGTGCTTTATCATGTGATAAATGCTCTTTGTAAAGACCCTCTACACTGTGATGGTCTAGAAATGGACACCTGCATTGGGCTGGAATCACTAATGACAAAAGGCAAATATGATCAATTAGTGAGAACTGAAAAAGTCTGACAATTTTGGATCCTCACCAGATATCCAGTGAAAGCCAAATGCTTTCAGCACAGGTCACATCTGCTTAATTAGCAGAGAAAAAAATCCTTAGGTGACCACAGAGGAATTAAATAACTGCAGATAAATGACTCAAAATGTCTAAATGATGCTACACCAAACAGAGAGGAACAGAACACAATCCAGTAACATGATTGCAAGTAGAACTGCAGGTTAATAACCTTGTATTTTATAATTTAATGAGGCACACACAGTACCAGACTGGAAGTAAATGAATAATGGGACATAAATGCATATTCTGGCACTTCATAAATAAATTATTTTAACACTAATTGTAATTAAATTGCCTTTCTTTAGTATGATCCTGCAATTATACAGTACCTTGTTCAGTGCTTGACTTTTTCCTAAATGGGCAACAAATAAAAAGTATTTGATTTAGCTAAAATGGTCATGAAATTACTCCCATGCTTTTCTTTCATTGGGGTCATGATTGCTGGACATACTGACTATATACAAAAAGGTTGTTTTTATTTGTTTGTACTTACACAAGAGAAAAATAGCACTTGATGAATTGGGTAAACAGGAGTACCTCTTCTACTATAGGAAACACTATTCCTTCTGATGTCCTCTCTCTGGAATGGCAATTGCGGCCAAGGCTTTGAGAAAACTTTAGGTCACCTAGTTGCACTTTTCATTGCAGTATGGGACAGATTTTTCCCTGCTCAGAAATGCCACAGCTGTGAGCTTATCTCTGGCTTTACACGAACCCTCCCCCTATACCTGGGCAGATGTTACCCCTCTAGGCTCCTAGGTTTCCTACCTGTGTTCTGTACTCTTAGAAAGCTGTTCTCACTACATCAATTCAGTCACCTGTTTGAGGTGGTTTTTGAGACTGGGAAAATGATCTTCTTTGTATTCCCAGGCCTGGAATATAATGGGTCCTCTATAACTATTGGGGGGTGGGGGGGCGCAAAGATTCCAAATTAGCTGCTTATGCCAACTGCTAAAATTTCACGTGACCCAATCTCTGAACTAATTAATACTTATTTAGCATCTGTATTGTGCAAGCATTTCTAAGAATAAAAAAAGATATAATTTCTGCTTTTAAAAATTAAGTAATCATTGAT
Source organism: Arctocebus calabarensis (assembly GCA_963573935.1). NCBI lineage: Eukaryota > Metazoa > Chordata > Mammalia > Primates > Lorisidae > Arctocebus > Arctocebus calabarensis. Next base: position 9,781 of record CAUYON010128766.1, read on the forward strand.
TTAAAAATATAATATTAAAACCAACCAACAAACCAAAACACTATTTATCAGCTTCTGCATTGAATAAGATGCTAAGATGTTCCTCCTCACCAGAGGCCTAAGCAACAAAGCATCATTACTATCCTGTTTCACTGATGAGGAAAATGAGGCTTAGACTAAAAAACATCATCACTGCCTATTATTGTTCTCTAAATTATCATTTTTGTGCTCAAAGTAATTATACATTTATGTGGGAAAATATCTTGCCTTTATTTGGTCTTAAGAAAGACCAATGAACTTGTTAATTGTACTCAGTGTATAATGACTTCTTTTTATAGGTCGAATTCTGTCTCCTTCCCTCCCCCCAAAAAAGATATGCTGTCCCTAATCTCTAGGGTCTCAGCATTTGACCTTAATTGGAAACAGGGTCTTTGAAGATGTCCTGTAGTTAAGGTGAGGCATTAGGGTGGGCCCAATCTAACAAGACGAGTGTTCTTTTTAATGCATGAAGGGAGCATCACCCTTCATGCAGAGACAGGGTGCAGAGCTAAACACCTGCAGAGGGAGGAGATCAGATGGACACAGGGAAATGCCATGTGAAATGGGGGCAAAGGCATTCACAATGAATGCATTCACAAACCAAGGAGCCTCCCAGCCATCACCTGAAAGCAGAGGGAAGCACGGAACAGGTACTTTCTCAAAGCCTTCAGAATAAATCAATCCTACGAACACATCAATTTGAGACTTCCAACATGAAGTTACTAGGCAGACATAATTGGAAATGGAAGTTACCAGAAGCATCCAGCAGATCTATGTCGATGCCATTGTTCAGAATATTCTCTACCATGGCTTACATCATATCAAGATCCTAGAGACCTTCATAAGAACCTTCTCCCAGGTCACTTGGCAAAATGTCACCTGAACGAACATACTGATTCTCCTCAGATCTGTCAGATCCTTTTTCTTTTTTTTTTTTTTATAATTTTATTGAATCATAATTCTGTACATTGGTGCAATCATAGGGCACGATTCATATACATTCAGAAATGTTTTGATAGTAATGTTACAGATAGCCTTCATGGCATTTTCTTGATCACTATATAAAGACATTGATACTCTACATTTAATAAGTTTCCCCAGTACCCTGCTAAGATGCACCGTAGGTGTGATCCCACCAATTGCAGATCCTTTTTCAAATACAGACAGACCCAAGAGGAGCTGAATGGAACTCACTACTTCTTTTTCATATAACGAACATACACATTAATTTCATCAGAGGATGGGAGGATGTGGGTTCCAGCAATGAGCCACAGGTTTGGGGAGGTGCCCATTGGCAGAAGTTTGATAGAGTCTGTTGGTTTAGTTTGTGGAACTTTTTTTTTTTTTCTTTTTTTCAGTTGTTGGCCAGGGCTGGGTTTCAACCCACCACCTCTGGCATATGGGGCCGGCGCCCTACCCCTTTGAGCCACAGGCACCACCCTCGTTTGTGGAACTTTTGATGTCAGTGTCTGGCTGCTCGGACTCATGGTGGCATCTGGCATTGGATGGATTGGGAAAGTTATTGCTTCTGTGTGCATCTGCTTTTTCAGTATGATTCCCCTCCTCCTTCCCTGGCCAGAGGAAATTAGCTTGCTCTCAAATGAAAGATGAAATCAATAGCTATTTTAGGCACCACTGTTTTACTTAACAAGATATTTTATTAAATTAGGGTGGTAGATAATGGAAATGTTCTCAGTTCTTATCAATTATGAATGACCTCCTTTTTGAAGAAAACAAGATGCGCCCTGTGAAGCCAGAGATCAGCCAGTCAGGCTGCTGTGTCTGCAGCTACAGGCATCCAGGCAATCAAGTCTGGCCTTCTTGAACCATGTGCTAGTCTAGTTCAATTAACAATTCAGTGTGCTCAGCCTGACGAGTTGAGGGAAGGCAGCTCTTTACAGGGTAGTTCCTGGCTTTCAAGGAACTTGAAAGAGAAATCTTCACTTCATCTCAGCATGTTGGGAAAAATCGAAATAAGATGTGGATTATCCAGAACTAACCAAAACGTGAGGGCTAACTAAGTATCCCAGATGGACAAAGATTTTAATCATCTTAGATCAACATTATTACCAAAAAAATAAAATTACAGTAATAATATGATGATAGTGGCAATTTGGGAAGTCTTACTGCAGAGATCCTAGGATGAGTGTATATATCTCACTTCATTACAACCTGTGAAGCAGAAATTATAACTCTCTCTCTATGTTTCTTAGATTTTAAGATTGAAGAGAATCACATACTAGTAAAGTGATTTCACTGGTGCCAAATGACGAGGTATTATTCCTGCCCAGCTATCAATTGTGACCTAGTCCTCTAGTATTTATTCTAAAACCACAAGTTAACAGGGTTTAGGGAAACCTGCTACAGAGGACCTGAGATCCTTAAAAAAAGAAAGAAAGAAAAATCCATTATACACACAGGCAAAATGAGCAACTATTTTTTGGTATGGTTTGGAGTCCATGATCTCTTTGAAAGCTTCCATTGAAATTTAAATTTCTAGTTGTAAGAAGGAGAGACAGCAGGATGAGAAATGATTGATTGGACCGGCCACAGGTCAGGAAGGCAGCACAGAGGAAGAGTAAGTCCAGACTTTGTGGTATTCTATGAGATGCCAAAACAAAGCAGTAGAGTCTATTTCTTATTTTTTTTCCCAAAGAATTAACAACAAAACAGAAAAGATTCTCTAGAAAAAACCTCAAGATTTATCTTAGTGGGCTAAGGGAGAAATACATTTTTCAATCATCAATCACTCTCACTGAACTGGCATAATATTAAACAATTACAATAAGTAAGTTCTGTTCAGCACCTTATGGGATAGTATCCAATGGGCCTTATCAGTCCCTATACATAGAAAGAGCAGGAAATTGAAGTTAAGACATAAAAGTCAGGCACCTGTTGTTAATCCACAGCCCAACCCAAGTTCCTTATGTCTATAGTTCCATAAGCTTCTTCCTTGCAGGACAGCAGCAAAAACAGAGGTGACCAACATGCAGAGGAAATTTTGTGAATATTTCATAAAATTTTGTAATGAATATTTTGTAAATAAATGTACATTTAGCTACAACTTCCTATTTTCCTTATTTATGGTGACTTTTGGGATACCCTATAGAGAGAAGTGACTTCAGGCAAAACATGCTGGAGAAAGCTGCTAGTTTCCAGCAGGCTCCCAGATCTCCCAATTTGGAAGAAAAGGACTTCACAGACATGTGTTTATGTGACTATATAGAAGATAGGTGTGAAGTGAAGCCTAGTAGTTTCTTCCCAGACACAGACTAAATGGGACAGAACAGAGGCTAACATGTATAACGTGTATAATGTAGCCCCAAACCATTCTTGTTTTCCACATCTTGAGCAGTGTGGCCTAAATATTGCTTAGTTCACTTTGTTGCGAGGGAACATGAGACAGGCAGAGAGAATAACATGCACTCTTTTACTGTGATTGGCCAGTAATAAGGAAGAGCTCTTGTGGAGTCTGCTTTTATAGGCACAGTAGAGTTTGTATGTGGAATGACAGATGCCACGTTTTCTCACTTTCATTTGTTCTCTGGAGATGAAGTAGGGTGAGGAGAGTATAGAGATGTCAGAACACAAGGATCTTTTATACTTATCAAAGCACTGTAATGACACAAATTGCCAGAAAAATAACTGAATAATCACATTTTATATTTCTAACAGTGGCATATTCCAGAGAATAAACTAATTATCAAGACAATGGTTCCCATCATTGCCAGTTAATCAGACAACACTGATTAATTTTATTTGGAGGTCCAATCTTAAAAGGAGCAGAAAAATATGATATTTGAGAACTTGACTCATGTTCCAAATAAGGCTAGAATTATGCAGAACTCATATACTGTGGTTCCTGCATCTGAGAAGCACATGATCTACAAGAGGAGAGAGGAAGTCTCAGGTATTTATAATAAGAAGAAGGCAGGGAGGTTGTGTGCTAGGAAATAGAATCAGAGTTGGCTAGCCGGGGTCTGTCCTTTGCCACTAACGAGTACAGAAGTATATAGCCTTCATGGTCAGATGCAGGTAGGGTTGTATTTTTTGTGTGTTCACTTATTAGCTGTGCTCCCCAGTTTATATTATTTCACCTTGAAAGTTAATATTATCATCTGAAAAATGACACATAGGACTGTGTGAGGATGATCTTAGATAATGCAGGCAATTTTTAGGTCACAAGATTTATGTTCGTATTTAATTCTGCCAATATTACAATTTAAATACATAAAAGAAAAGTGAAATTCATATAGATTTTTCTTAGAAATTATTTTAAAATTCATGTATATTCAAGTATATTTGGAATGGGGAAGGGGGAGTGTGTTAAAGATATTCAGTTATAGCAAAAAAATCAATGCAATCCCGAGTGTTGTAATAGGAGCAATTATATCTGGATGGGCATAAGGGGAAATGGCTTATGCATACTCTTACAGCCCATTTTTTAACACGATGCCTGACGATATATCAGGCTAACTACTGAATCAGAAGTGGATCGATGTGGAAATATAATCCATCCTTGTCTTCCAAATGATCAGCTAACAAATGAGGAAGCATTGATACATCCATATTGCAGAACACATAATTCAAAATTGCACTTAAAAAGTCTTTTATAATTTTTTTGTACATGGAGAGTACAGTTTGCTGACAAATCTACCTGTTTCAACCTGTTAAACACTCCTCCGCTGAATTTTTTTCACCAGTTTTTCTTAGAACACAGTTAATCTTTAGGCTTGTCACATGCTCTTTTCCCTGGCCCTGGTAGACTCTAAATCCATCAGGGAGAAACATATTCGATTTGACTCAGTGTTCAAATTGTGGCAGTCTGGGGCTTGCAGTCACAGTGGCACTGTAGGTGACATACTATCTCTCGTGTGGCATTTTACACTGGATGTCCTCATAGCCACATGGGCTCTACCATCCCAATTAGAAATGGGGGAGAAACATTTGCAGTTTCTGCTTCTATTTAAGGGGTCCATCTTCCAAAACAGCCAAGTGACACAAATCTCAGAGCGCACTGACAACAGTTCAGACAAATCATGCGCTTTCCACCTCACTTTTCTGTGGGGGTGGAAATAAAATCAATGCAAGGTTCATATGATTGTGCATCTCCAGGGTAAGGAAACAATCATTCTGACAGCCACAATGAATGCCTTCAGAAATCACTGGAAATTGGTTTAAAAGCTATCATGCAAGAAACAAGGCAGAAATATGTTTGCTCCCAGAGTGGGAGGTGCCCTCCGGCAGTACTGAAGAGTCCTAATGTGGTCCAGCCCAGGACAGCTTCCTTCTCACTCCCTCTGTTGTGTCATTAATGTCATGCAAACTCCACAAATGACAACATTTTTGCCAACTGAACTGAGTAATCAAGGGATTGTTTTCCATCTGTCTGATCCCCCAAACCATATGCAGACATCAAACTCTGAGCAAGTAAAAAAGAAATTGTGTTTTTTGTGAAATACATTGGACTGAGAGGTTCCTAGCATAATTAGTACTCAATAGATGTTTTATAGAGGGTGTCCCTCTGTACTTATGTAAGCCTGTTTCCCTCCTTCCTGAGATGTCCCTACTGGGTGCCATAGAAGAGTAGGTGCTAATTAAGTCCAAGAAGAGATGGATCCATGAATCTGAAGACCCTTTGAGTGACTAATAGAGAATTGCTCCCTCAGAAGTCAAGGTGCAGGAAATGTTTTTACCCTCTGTTTAATAGTTAGGTAAATGCCCACTCTATGTAGGAAGGAAACATTGCCTTGGTAATGCTGGGGAAATATCCGTAACTTTCTGTCAACTTGGCTGACACGATAGATAATGATTTGTTCTAAAATACTGTGATGGTTAACTTTAATTGTCAACTTGACTGGGCTATGGTGTGACCAGATAGGTGGTTGAACATTATTTCTAGGTGTGTCTGTGAATGTGTTTCTAGGTGAGATTAACATTTTAATCTGTAGAATAAATAAAACAGATTGATTTACCTCATCCAATCCTTTGAAGGCTTCAGTAGAACAAAGGCCTGAGTAAGAGAAAGTACACACTTTCTGTGACTCTCTGCAAGTGGGAACATTGATATTTTCCTGACTTCTGACCTGAACTCAGACTGAAACTTACACTGTTTGGTTTTCCTGCTTCTCAGGCCTTTGGGCTGATACTGAAACTATGTTATCGTCTCACCTGTGTCTGGACTTCTCAGCCTCCATAATTGCCTGAGACAATTTAAATTTATTTTCTCATATTGGTTCTGTTTCTCCTGGAAAACTTTAACACAAATATTATAACTGAAAATGCACTTGGTTAAGGTAAACATTTTCTGCTCTCTACCCAGCCTTACTTTTAAATACAACCAATATGGATATATTATTAGTTATCAATTGAGTGCTATAAATATTATAATGGGTTATTTTACCAAATGAGAAAGGCTTGTGGTGGCCTCTGATGAGAGAACAGAGGAAAGGGTAACAAGCCACACTTTGGAACATCCAGCGACAAACATTTCTTTGTAAAAACAAACCAAGCAAAACTTTTCTGAACCTTATTGAAAATATTGTAGTAATAAGAAAATTATAAAATTTGGAGAAGCCAACAGCCTTTCTAGAAACTCATACCACAGAGACCATGACAGGAGTGACAAGCCATGTTAGGGTGTGTGTGTGTGCAAATGCATGTAAGCTGAGCACACGTGTGTTTATGTATGTGGTTTAAAGAAAACTTAAGATACGGCATTCCTGGAGGTGGCCCTCCTCAGCAAATGAAATCTGAAGCTGAATGCTTTGGTGTATGCTAGGCAATTAAATGCATAGCTATGAAGGTTGTTGTAGAGAAGGTGTGGCTACAGTAACATAGACTAATAAGGGCTAACTGATTTCCTCAGATTTATAAAGAGAAACACATACACCTGGGATGGTCTACTGTTACCAATACTCATTGACCTGGCAATTAGTGTTATGTGTAGTAGCTCTTGTTTAGGGGCCTACATAATGGAATGAGTATATTGGTCACCAAGTCAGTGCTTGTCACATAAATTATAAACATTTTTCTTGCTTATCCTAATAGAACACAGCGCTTACATGGTGCAGAATATATATTGTAGTTGTAAATGTTGGTACACAAATCAGAATACATTTGAAAACAAAGCAGGCACTTGGACTGTTCCCTGCAAATAGGGTCTTATGACACCCTAAAGGTAAGACCTGCCCCTGCAGCTGGAAGAGAAAGTGGTTAGACCTAACCCCTCACCCTTGGTTAATTCCCTCCTGTGTAATACAAAAAAGAGAGGAGAAGTACATCATTCAATATATGACCACCAAGAAGCAGGGTTATTTGGAAAAACATTTTCTATCAGCCTCTCTATACAGAATGTATTACAATAAATTCACATGCCAGGGAACGTAAACCAAAGTGAAACTAAATGTTCTTTCACCGCAGGGGGATGATTCTGATTTCCAAACTCTCCAGGTCCTTACAGTATGGCTGCTCTTGGTCTGATAGTTCTCCAGTTTGCTACCAAAATAATCTAGGTGAAATCTAGTTACCACTTAAGACTTTTGAGCCCTAGTTGCCTGCCCTCCTAAAGAGTTCAGTGTGAAGGTATGATGCCGCTAGCTGGATGTGAGCCGGGCGATCGATACATGTGGTTAGGCTATTTATTCCGAGCTGGTCTGGGGTGGGTTGACCTGGGCTATTATGGGAATGATGTTGATTTAGACTCTGCAAGTGAGTTGTTATTAAGACTGTGTTGGTAGTTAGTTGCAAGACCTTGCAGGTGGGTAGTTTTGAGAACAGAGTTAAGAGCCTGGGAGACTTCCAAGAAGCAGCTGATACCCCTCAAAGTTGTGCATGAATCCTAGAGACCATGCTTTCCACAGTTCCTGCAGTCACTAAGGGATCCAGCTTGCTATTCGGGGTGCTCAAATAAGCTTTTCCTTCCTTGCTAAAACGTTACTTCTTCTTGCTCTCTTTACTTATTTCAGTAACTACCTCAAACTACCCCACCACTCCAACAAGGTGAACAGGAGACAGGATTTGGAGCAAGCAAACAACAAAGAACAAAATCTATGAAATTAATAAATATAAGATATGGTTAGAATAGTACCTGAATTATTCAATGTGCATTTAGGACCTTCACTCAAATAAACATGCAGAAGTAAATCATGTTTCTGTTAATGGAAAAAAGCCATACTCTGTAAAAATAATTTAAAGAGGCATTTTCTGAGCCATATTTGAATACCAGGACCCAGAGCCACACCCAAGAAGCCTTGAGTAAGTGGGACTTTCTGTGTTGGAGTTACAGTTTGATTTTGTACATTTCAAGGGGCAGGAATTACAGGTAAAACCAAAATCAGTGCGTGGAAGTCATACATTGATAGAGCCTGAAAAGGTAGGACATCTCAAACTGAGGGGCTCCCAGGTCATAGGTGAGTTTAAAGATTCTTCAGTTGACAATTGGCTGAACAAGTTAGGGTCTGTCTAATAGGCCAGCAGTGAGCAAGAAGGAATGCTTGAGTCAGATAAGGGTCTGTTAATCAGAGACAAACTACCAGACACATGCCCAGACTCAAGTGGCTTGTTTGTATTCTGAGAACCTAAAGAGATTTCTTGCAGAGCCTTAGGCATGTGAATGAGTCTCCAAGAAGGGAGGGAATCAAGGTAAGATGTGCCTGATCTTTATCATGATTAGGGACTCAGTTTTAGGGAATCTCTTGGCCAAGAGGAGGTCTAGTCATTCAGCCACTGAATAGGAGCCTTAAGATTTTAATTTAGTTCGCATGTCTATAAGCTTGGCTGAGTTTCTTTGCCTTCCCGAGACTCAATTTTAATAAATTTAAATGGAGATAATAATTCAAGCTACCTCTTAGGTTTCTTTTTAGACTTATGAGACAGCCTGTAGAGTTTAGCACATCATTTGGCTTAGCAACATAATTCATTAACTTTAGCCACACAAGTGACTGTCTTTATGATGAATGTCAGATTGTGCCTGTCTGTGACAGCTCCCTCCCTGAGTCATGCACCTGACATGTGTGACATGGTGCTAAGGGCTGGAGAGGAGGAAAAACCAGATCATCCTTCCATTGACTTTTCTTTTCCTTTTGGTTTGCTGATACTGCTATCTCTTTCCCTAATTTTTTTCAGTTCTATTCAAAGATTGGATGAAAGGTGATATCGACTTTGCAATTTCTTCCCTAACGCTTGAGTGATAGTGAGGAAACTATTTAATAATAGTTTAATGATTTTACTAATAACTCATCTGAGACTAAAACTTATAACAATGAAATGCATATTTTTAAGGGCACAACCAAATAACCATCTTTCCAGAAAGTCAAAAGAGATGGAGGTTAATAATTGCTATTATCAGATAATTATTATTTATTTTAAGGACTTTTATTATAGAGTTAATAAGCCTTTTGAAATAAAGCAAAGAAATATCTGCCACTGAGCACCAGGTTTAACAATGATTCTTTGTGTGACCATGGAAGAGAGTCTCCTCCTCCTCCTCCTCTGTAAAACAGGTTAAAGAATAAACTTCCCTCTCTGCGTCTTTGTGAAAACATAAAATTTGTCAACTTGCTTCATTCTATGTCAGGCATGGAGCTTAAGAAACATTAGCCAGATAAAACACCAACATGTTAAAATCATATATTTTTCTTTTTCTGGTCACATCTGAAAAAATGTGATGTAGATAAACGTAATTTTACATTTAGAAAATGTTAATGTAGATAAATGTACATTTACATTTAGAAAATGTTAATGTAGATAAATGTAATTTTCTTAGAACAAATAAAAAATATGTCAATTATTTATTCTCACATAAAAATAACACTTATTGGCTTAAACACACTAGATTTTCTGCTTATCATAATTTTGTAGATTGGCAATCTACATTCTGTTTTACCAATTTTTGTGGCTGAAATTAATTGTCAACTAGGCCCGGAGAGGAGTCCTAGTGGCTTTGCTTCATATCTAGCAGTTGTTGCTAGCTGTCGACTGGGGCAGTTCAATTCTCCATGCTGTCACCACATTCTCTATTGATCAAAACAAGGAATAAGACCAGCTTGGATTCGAAGGAATAAGGCATGTATTTCTCATCTTCTGATGAGAGAAGCGACAATGCCCACTGCAAGGTAACACTCATACAGAGACTAAGCATTGATTAAGGGAATACATATTATATAATGCACATCATTTACATTGGGACTATATCTGTAAATATGTGAGGGAACCATAATCCATAGTCTAATCTAAAAGAAATAATTTTTGTGGATTTGTGTAGGTGTCTCTGACACCCTTCACTACAAATGAACTAAGCAGATTTCTGACAGTGACCTTGTACTTTCACTGTCAGGAGCACTCAGACTGCTCTATATCCAGAGAATTATAACCCGGAGATAGGGGCAGCATCTTCTCCCCAACACCTTCCTCTTCATCTACTCCTCATCAGAGTTACATACAAAGGTAAGTTTTTAATTTTTTAATTAACTAATTATTCATTATTGCTCTATTTGCTGGTAAACAACTGAGACTTCATTTGTCTATGTCTGCAGACGGAAAGTAATGGGGTACTATCTTAACCACTGATGATAGTGGTTATCATCCTTCTGTTGTACCTTTGCCAGAGGACAATGAAGGAAAAAACCTCTGACGCTGCGTACACATTGAGCTTTGGAGACTGATTCATGGTGACTTCTCTGCTACCTTCTGCCAAAAGAGCTGGAAATTGGGGGGGGGGGGGGTCACGATAATAGTGACATCTAAGTCATTAAGTAAGCATACCTCAGTTCATCATTGTCAAAGAAGCCTCAACAGAAACACACATTATGTTTCAGGAGAATAGTGAACTTTACTTGATAATAAAGAGACATAATTAGACAGATTCTCATAAAGAGACAAAAGATTAATTATATAAAGTGGGTACAAGTGTGCACAGATACTTGTACACACTCCTGAGTTCTCTTTCTTTGGAGTTTTATTCTGAACAGCAAATTGGAACCCAATCACATGGACAATTCAGGCCCTGGTTAATATGTTTTTTTCATAAGCAATTTTTTGTATTTCATGTTTTAAGTACATATTTACCTGGTTTAAACATTTTAAAAATATGTATCTCTAAATCTTAAAACTGGTCAGTGAAAAGCCTCCATAATTCCCTTGTTCTTCATGTATGCAGATTCCACCCTCTTTTTCATAGATAACCAACTATTTGTATTAATTTCTTAGATGCCTTTTCTATTTTTTGTAATAATGCAAACTCATGATGGGTAAAAGGCTTAGATATGAGGCAGAAAACTGTAAGAATCTTAGAAGACAATATTTGAAAAACTCTTATAGATATCAGCCTAGGAACAGAATTCACAAAGAAGACCCCAAAAGCAGTAACAATAATAAGTAAATGGGACCTAATCAAACATTATAAACTCTTTCTTTATGTAAACAGAGATTGCCTACCATCTATTATGTATAATTTTATTTAGACAAATATTTTACAGTAACTTTATTATGTTTGTGGAATGTTTCTTCATTCATTTGGCAGACACTTGCTATTCTAGCAAATAGATTTATCATGACTTATTTAACCAGCCCTCTGTTGACAGATGCTGGATTTATTTTAATTCTACTGCTATTACAAAAAATGCCATCATGCAATTCCTTGTTTAAATATCATTTTGCACAAATGCAGGTAAACCTAGAAGATGAATTCTCATTTTTAAGTCAATGCTAAGTTGCTTTCCTAAATTTGAAAAAATATTAATTACTATAAATTTTAAATAAAAATAAAATTTTAAAAAATATATCTATAAGAGATGATCTAGGTTAAGTGTATAATTGGAACCTCCTGTGACTATGTTAATTCACTCAGAGCTTACCTCTCTCTGTTTTTATGTCTTTGGGAAGTCTCCACTGGCCACGATCTGAAATTCAGGTCATTCCCTAGTGATACTGATGGCTACTTCCAGGACTCCTTTGTACAAATTCACACTATGTACTAGCTAGTCTACATTCAGACATGTGTACTTTTGTACCTGGGCTCCCTCTCATACTGGATATTTGCCTCCAATATCCCTTCTGAAATTTAAATCACTATAATTGTGCTCATCCTTGAGGGCTGTACATAAAAACCACGTCCTCCATGAAGTGTTTCTGGATCTCTCTTTGCTCTTCACTGGCTTAACTCTTCCCTCAATTTCTTTTTCTTTTTTTTTTTAAATAATTTTATTGAATCATAATCTTCCCTCAATTTCTTACACAAAGCTTCATCGGTTCCACTCATACAGTCCTCATCTCATTTGCATGGATTTCCATCTATATGTTTTCTTTCTTCCTCGAAACCACAAATTTTTCCAGAGTAGAAGCAGTGTCTTATCTCTCTGATTCCTTCTGTCAAACAAGCAGAAAGCCTTGCCCATGAGCAGTGCTCATGAATGTTTGAGGTGACTCTTATAACCTCCCTGAAGCTCTGAGCTGTGATTTTGCTGTTCTTCACTCTAGGGAACTGTGACTTTAGCTCTTTTCATAATAATTTCTTGTGAGTGTTTCTGTTGATGTCTGACTGGTTCTTACTCCCTGTATAGCTTCCTATATAGCTCTTTCAAAAACCATTGGTTTCTTTCAAAGTTGGACAATTCCATTTTATTTTCTTCCTTTTTGAAGCAGCTCACAAGAGGACCTAGTGAGATTCCTGCAGTGGGTATTGAGCTGTGCGATTTAGAGATAAGGTAGGGAAGACATTGGTGCTACATTTGTCAAAAAAAAATCTTAAATTGGCATAGGCAAAATGAGAATGGACTGGCTTCCACAATAGACGATTTCAAGGGTACAATTTCAGTTTCTGACATTATCCATAGACTCAACAAACACCATCAGATTCCTCATGTGTCATTTCTATCTTCTGCTTTTTATGTATTGGCTCACATGAGTGAGGCCTTTCCATATGACAGCCTCAGAGGTTCAAACCTTAGCATCTTCATCTTTGAGTTCAGCAGAAAGAGAAGGCTTTCCTGTCTATAACAACATCTCCATATGTGTCAGCTTGCATCAAAGATTATTCCTAAACTATCACTATAGCCAGAAAGTTGAAAATACTGTCCACTGATCCAAATTACAATGATGAGCAGCAGAGAGATTTCTTGAAAAGAAACTCAGGCTGGTATAATCAGAAATGGGGGTGGATATTGTGAAGGCTAAAACTAAAAATTGATGCAATGTTCTATATAGCGTTACTCAGATTTTCAGTATGATCTAATGAAATGTTTAAGAACTGATACAAATTAGTGAAACTTTATAAACTCTGCAGACAGGTGTTAAATATCGGAAAGCTGAAATAAAACTATTTCAGCTATAAAATGTTGAGGAGTTTCGACGTCCACATCAGTGCTTTTCCACCTTTCTTTATCTTGTGACACAATTGAAACTATAGTTAAACTTCTGCAGCACACTTTAATTATGTTGATTAAAAAAAAATTAAAAAAAGAATATACTTACTGTGCTTTAAACTTCTTTTGAAAAAATTTAATTAATTATATTTAAATTTTTTTATTATTTATTTTTTTTTATTGAATCATAGCTGTGTACATTAGTTCAACCATGGGATACAGGGTGGGAGCTTCACATGCAATCTGAGATATTTTATCAACCTGATTGACATACCGTTCATGATATTTTCTCGTTTACTATATGAAAACATTTTTGATCCTTATTTAGTTACAATTTTTTTTTATTAAATTAAAACTTTGTACATTGGTGCATTTATGGGGTTAAGGGTACTGCTTCGATATACAATGTGAAATGCTTACATTGAACTAAGTAACACACCCATCACAATTATACTCATTTTTTAATAGTTTTGAAATGTACCATTGCATCATGCACATTAGGTGAGGTCCCCCCAAATACCCTGCCTCCTCCCATATACCCCCCCTCCTCTTCCCTTCTACTTTCTGGACTATAGTTATGTTTTGCCATTCATATGAGTGTGTAGGTGATTATATAATGATTTCATAGTAGTGCTGAGTACATTGGATACTTTTTTTCTTATTCTTGAGATACTTTACTAAGAAGAATGTGTTCCAGCTCCATTCAGGTAAACATAAAAATGTGAAGTCTCCATCTTTTTTTTTTTTTTTTTGAGACAGAACCTCAAGCTGTCACCCTGGATAGAGTGCTTTGACATCACAGCTCACAGCAACCTCCAATTCCTGGGCTCAAGTGAGTCTCCTGCCTCCGCCTCCTAAGTAACTGGGACTACAGGTGCCCACCACAATGCCCGGCCATTTTTTGGTTGCAGCTGTCATTGTTGTTTGGTGGGCCAGGCTGGATTCGAACCCGCCAGCTCAGGTGTACGTGGCTGGCACCTTAGCCCATTGAGCCACAGATGCGGAGCCAAGTCTCCATCTTTTTTTATGGCAGCATAGTATTCCATGGTGTACATATACCAAAATTTGTTAGTCCATTCATGGGTCGATGGGCACTTGGGCTGTTTCCATGTCTTGGCTATTATGAATTGGGCTGCAATAAACATTCTGGTGCAAATGTCTTTGTTGTAAAATGATTTTTGATCATCTGGGTATATACCTAGTAGAGGAATTGCAGGATCAAATGGTAGGTCTACTTTTAGTTCCTTGAGTGTTCTCCAAACTTCTTTCCAAAAAGGTCATGCTAACTTGTATTCCCATCAGCAGGGTAGAAACATTCCCTTCTCTCCTCATCCACACCAACATCTGTAGTTTGGGGATTCTGTATTGCGGTTTTGATTTGCATTTCTCTGATTATTAAGGATGATGAGCATTTTCTCATGTATTTGTAGGCCATGCGCCTGTCTTTATCGGAGAAGTTTCTGTTCAAGTCTCTTGCTCACATAGAAATGGGGTTATTTATTCTTTTATTATTGATTAGTTTGAGTTCTCTATAGATTCTGGTTACCAGACCTTTGTTGGAAGTATAACCTGTGAAAATCCTCTCCCATTCTGAAGGTTGTCTGTTTGCTTTACTTACTGTGCTCTTGGCTGTGCAAAAGCTTTTTACTTTGATCAGATCCCAGTAATGTATTTTTGGTGTTTCTTCAATTGCCCAGCAGGTCCTCCTCATAAAATATTCTCCCAGGCCAATTTCTTCAAGTGTTTACCCTGCACTCTCTTCTAGTATTTTTATAGTTTCATGTCTTAAGTTTAAATCTTATCTAGTGAGAATCAATTTTTGTTAATGGTGAAAGTTGTGGGTCCAGTGTGGGTCCAGTTGTGGGTCCAGATGACTGTGCCCTTGTAAGGTCAATCAGTCTCCCATTTTGTGAAGGCAAGTTTAAAGTGTTTTGTGAGTTAGAAAGGAAAATATCCTGGATAGAACTCCATATGTGGCTTAGAACTTAATCATGTAAAAGTGATTTAGGGCGGAGCTTCATGGAGACAGGTCTGCAAACAGATACTGTATATCTTGGGATTGCCCAGGCTCCTCCCTTATGACGATTAACTTCCTCCAAATGGTCTGTTAAAGGATCAAGCATTTAAACCACTTCCCCCCCCCAAATCTTGTTTTGGGCTTTTTCTCCATTGTTGTTTATATCCAAACAGGATATTCTTGGTTTTAAAAGGTATGTACATGCTTTACTGTAAATGAGGTATGTTTATGGCAGATTTTGTTACCTTTTGTGCTCTTTATACTTGGATATTGTTATCTGATTATTTGGGGTATATAAGAATCTTAGTAAAGATGGGTAGTCGCGGAAAAGCCTGAATGAGCTTCAGTCATTCCCTTTCAAATCAATCATTTTGTTTGTGGTGCTACCTCTGCATCACCGATCAGGGGAGCTGGGTGGCAGCAACAGTCCAGTTTCAGTCTTCTACAGGTAGCCAGCCAGTTAACCCAGCACCATTTGTTAAATAGGGAGTCTTTCCTCCACTGAATATATATATATATTTTTTTACACTGCACATATTTTATTTTGAAGTAAAAAAACAAAATACAAACACACCTAATACAAATTACAATATTTAAACTGAAGAACAAGTAAAGTTCTTGAACAAATACAATATTTAAACTGAAGAACAAGTAAAGTTAAATCAACAAACTTCCCAGTATTTCAATGGGAACTATGGGCCTGCTTTTAGCTAATGAGATGGTCAACGTCTGGTTCCCTATTTGTCACTGCTAGTCATAACAAGTGATGAAATTGTGCATCAGTTACTCTAGGTCTGGTTGGAGATTTCAGATGTTTCATTCTAAAAAAAGTCTGTTCACAGACACATAAGTGCTGCCAAAGATGGTTGCCATTTTGAGTGCATGGTTCCTGAGATTAGGATATGTCTCAGAGGGGAGAGATGCATAGAAATTAGGAAGGCTGCTTGACTTGAATGTGTCTTTCAGAGAGTCACAATTCTGCAGTTCAGTCAGTTCCATTTGGTAAATTGTGTCCCCATTTTCTTTCTTTCTTTTTTTTATTTCAAAATACTTTATTCTTAAAACAGTTCACAGCACTAAGCTTTTGGCCCATTCTGCCACTGTATAAGCTACAAATGCTTGCTGAGCAGTGGAAGGGTGCTCTTTCATAGCATGTCTGAAAAGTGAATAAAAATCTATATAAAATAAATATTCAAATAATTTCCATAGGAACACATATAAATGTGACCCCATCTCCTAATCTTACATATTGCTGCATTTGTGCCAACCCTACTCTTATAAAGACATTTCAAAACTAAATGGTCCCTCCAAATCCCTTAATTCAAGCTAAACTCACAGCTAACAGCTACAGAATGATATCTACACATTAATACTAGCTGAAGCACAAGTTGCTGGATGACGTTTTATTCCACTTTCCCAAGCACAAGAGGCAGAGTGCCAACATCCTGCTCTTCTACTTTGAGTAGGTAGTCGGGGTTCTGAAGTTGCCACGTCAGTTCTGACATCACATAGTAGATATTCGGCCTCTGGAATCCATTGAAAGTAGAAGCAGCAGCTGCAGTGTAAGCATCCATATTTTCAAAGAGTATCCAGTCTCCCACATGTGTTTCTGGCAGGTCACAGTGCTCAACTATCCAGTCAAGGCCATTGCATGTTGGTCCCCATATGCTTGATGAATAATACTTCTTATCTGGTTTAGGTCTCTTTTGCAGAGATCATGATCATAAAGGATGCAATTAAATGATCCATATACTCCATCATTGACATAATACATAAAGGTTTGTTCACTGGACTCATCTTCATCATGAGAGCCTATCTGTTCCTTTAATACAATTTTTTTTTTTTTGGCAATGATATTAACTGCAAGTGTGAAGGCTGAAGCAACATAATATCTGCCTTGCTCAGCTATGATTCTCACTCCAGAGTCTGATGGAAAGTACTTGTCCAGTGCTGGGTTGATTCCAGGAAAGCCACCACCAATATCAAGCAGGTACATGCTGAAACCAACCTCAACTCCCATGTCAAAGACACAGTGAGCATCAGAAATTGCCTGCACAAAGGTCTCAGGATCGGTACAGCCACTTCCTACATGGAAGCTGACACCAATGACATCAATATTTAGCTCTTTTGTCCATTCCAAAAGAAGTCTGCTGGTTTTGAGTGTGGCACCAAATTTAACACTGAGTCAACAGACTGCTTTGGAATCATCAGTGGCAATCCGCAAAACCAATTTGGCCTTTGGATATGCTCTGGCAACTTTCATCAACTCAACTTCACTGTCAAAAGTCATCATCTGGGCCCCATTATTGGCAGTGTAGTTAATTCGAGACACTTGTTTACAAGGATTTGCAGAGATAATCCTCTCTGGAGGCACCCCAAGGCTTTGCATCAATTGTATTTCAGTCTTGCTAGCACAGTCAAATCCTGTCCCAGTGGCAGTGAGGGTCTTCACAATGGCTCTACTGTCATTACATTTGACTGCATAAAAGGGAGTGACACGAGGAAGAGTTTTAGCCATCTTCAGTGTTTCTTCAGAACATCTCTAAGGTCTGCTACATAGAAGGCATCCTTATCATCAGAAGAGAAAACTTCATTGATTTTTTTGGTCCAGAATGTCCTTGGCAGTAAAACCTTCATCAAGCAAGAGGCAGTCAAACTCTTCATTACTAATGTTGTTCATGGTTTCTTGATGTTTCTTCGAAAAACTAAGAGAAGGAATTTAAAGAAATACTTTCAGCAAATACTTTTTGCTTCTCACAAAGGCAATTCTCCAGGAATTCTGAATCCCACTGCGTGTGTCCTCTGAGCAACAGTGGAAACATTCTTACTGCATCCTGGCACCGCAGTCTAGCCCTGTGGAGAAGCCGGAAAGCCGCTGACTGTGCAGAGCCAGAGCCAGAGCCAGAGCCAGAGCCAGAGCCAGAGCTGGAGCCGCAGGAGCCCTCGGTCGCCCCTGCTACACCCGTCAGCACTTGGCTCCCACCTGCCTGAGATGCCAACCCGAGGTGGCGCTGGCACAGCTGGCAGAGGGGCAGCTGGGGTGGCGACTTCAGAGACTGACCTCCACATTTTCAATGCCAATAGAAAATGGATTATGGAAAAGCTGTATGTCCTTTTCATGGAGATGAAGGTCTTTAAATCTAAATTGGAACTCATTTTGCAACTTTTCCAGTGAATCCACACATGTTTTGTTTGGGAATGCAACCAATGGTTTTTCCGCTTACAGATTTTGCAGGCCTGGGATGAGTCGGCTGCTAAACAGGACAGGCAGCAGAGGTAAAAACGCCAGGCGGGCTGTAGTTTGAGGACCCCTGACTTATGCCATCATGTTTTTGTCAGGAATTAATGTCTAGGGAAACCACCTCTAAATTATTTAATTTTTTTCTTTATTTTATTGAATGAATTGGTTCAAAATTAGCACTGTGACTCTATGGTCTGAATGCCTGTGCCCTTCAAAAGGTGTATGTTGAAAGCTAATCCCCAATGTGATGGAGCTGAGACATAGAATCTTTGGGAAGTTACTTGATCATGAATAAATAGCCCTCATGGATTGATTAATAACCTTTCAAAGATAGACCCAAGAAAGCTCATTTGCCTCTTCTACCATAAAAGGACACAAAAGAGAAAATGTCATTTATGAATCAAGAAACAGGCCCTCACCAGACGCTACATTTGCCAGTGCCTTAATCTTTAACTCCATAGCCACAAGAAATAAATTTCTGTTCTATATACACTACCCAGTTTATGATATCTTTGTTTATCACTACAAACAGACGAAGCCAGTGATCCACTCAGGTAATATCAGAAGACATCTCTTTGCTCTCAAAAGAAAAGCACAACAAAGCTTTTTCTTCCCCTGAATGACTAAGTGTGTACTTCAGAAGCCTGAAACTGCTGTCTATATTTTCCAATCACTTAAAAGCAGAGCAAAGACCACTAGATTAAGCCAAACGTTAGGCTTGAACCACTCCTGGTCTTCCAATATATGCATCCCTAAACTACCCTCAGCATGTAAAGCTGATATCTGATTTCCAGTTATCTGCAGCTGAAATCCCTCTAATTAAAAAATAGAACTTAAAAAATTCCAATTAGAAGACTATGCGTAGATTTTAGTTTTGTTCATGTGTTATTCTATGCCAATCCTTCATAAAACATTTATATGCAGATATTTTAACAGTACAGATTGACCTTTTAGTATTCTGAAATCTTTCTATAATATGACACAATTTTTTGTTAGCATAAGACAAACTTAATTAACTCTGAGCATTCTTGTTACTGTAGATAAATCCAACGGGATGTCCTTAGAGTAAAGTAATTGGCTTCTCAGTATAATGCATATTATACTAATTATAATATAACTTTAAACATGACAGAATACATGTGCCTTAAATTAACTCCATTTAAATTTAGTGAGAGTGGAGTGATACCTCCAAATTTATATTCTCTTTAAATGATACTTTACTTCCCCCTAGCTCTCATTATTTATCCAGTCAAATGAATACATTTTGCTAAGGTAATTGAAGTGTCAAGGAGAACCACAGGATCTGTAGAGTCTATGAAGCACCATAAAATCAAATATGATTTAAACATATTTCAAACCATGAGAAAAATAAATTGCTAGTTGGATTCCTTTCTGAAAAAATACTTTTTCATAAGTTTATTGAAACATATGAAGGACTTTTATGGATTTTAGCTTTGTGATAGATAAGCTGCACACTTTGCTTGCATACCGTGAAAGCCACTTAAAGTAGAAACAGAACTGAGTATAAATGTTGTCATTTGAAAACACAGTGCTTGATTCTCCTGTTTGTAGTTGCTTGAGGCCTGCTTCTGGGCTACAGGGAATGATTTCATTTACTTAAAGTAAGTATTCAGTTAAAAGATTGATTTGCTCCCAGAAATGTTTCATATGATTTCTCTGCATAAAAAAAGTAAAGTTTACATTTGGTGGCATCATAGTCACATTGACCATAGTTTGCTGTTATATTTCCCATCATAGAGAATTCCTATGTTTAGAGTAATGATAAGATGGACTCAAACTGGAGGCTGTTCAAAGAATCACAATTAAATTACTCTTTCCAAAAGGGTCAAGTTGAGGAAAGAAGGATGAGTTGCCAAAACCACAGAGGTTCTTCTTTTTTTTTTTTTATTAAATCATAAATGCATTCATCATGTATACATTAATGCATTTATGGGGTACAATGTGCTGATTTCATATAGAATTAGGAGTGTTTACATCACATAATGCAAGGGTACATGTCGGATCTATTAAGTGTAGAGTATAAATGTCTTAGCACAATAATTAAGAGGTCCTTCATTTAAAAAGTATGAAATAGATCTATATATCAGACCAGCACAATTCAACAGTGCTTTTTTAAACATCCAAGTATCTAAAAGGGCAAAAAAACCCACTGACACTAAAATCATTTCAATTATTTTCTCTTTTCTTTTTTTGTTTTTTGCAGTTTTTGGCCAGGGTCGGGTTTGAACCCACCACCTCCGGTATATGGGGCTGGTACCCTACTCCTTTGAGCCATAGGTGCCACTTCATTATGATTATTTTAACAAAATTTTCTAGTATAGCTGTATTTGTAATAAACTTAAATAGATGCTGTCTATATATTCCCATGCAATGTTCATCAACTAGATTTGATATTGATATGGTATCGAAAAATAACATCTACGCTAATTAAATTTAACATTAAATATGGCAAATAAGTATAAAAACTTAGACTTGTATTCTGAAATTACTGAATCCATGATGCTCTAATTAAGCGTGTTCAGAGAGTATATTATTACATAAATTTGGTGGACCTAATTCTTATTTATATTATTTTCCCTGCTTAGGAATCCACTTTGTCAATAATTGGAAAACTGTCTTTAAAACATAGCTTTTCCTTTATTATATTTTTTAGAGTTTTTCTCCTCTCCCCCCATAAAGCCAAGAGTCTAGAATTACAACCCTTTGTGGGAGGTAGTACTAGGCCATACATATGTCATTCTCTGAACATTGCAGCCAAGAATGTGTTATGTGACCCTGAAGATCTTGGGCCACAATTGAATGAGTAAAGAAATCATCAAGCATAGCTGAGCCACTTATTATGTCAAAAGTGTTTGTAATTTGGACAGAGGAGTTTCTGTCCCTAATGGGAAGTTGAACTAAGAATTCAAACAGTAAAATATTCATGCTCACATAAAAACAGGGAAAGCTGTTCTTCAGAAAGAAAGAAAAAAGAAAGAAGAAAATATCTAGACCATGAGAATTAAAAAAAAAAAAATTCCTTCAGTCTTCAGCTTCCTGATGACTTCCCAGTTGGCAGGTTCAGCCCATTTTGAAGTGCCCTTGTACCCACATTTGTCTCCTTTATAAGAAATTTCCAAATACAACAAATAAGCTATCTTTTTGCAAGTAATTCAAACACAGGACTTTCATACTAACAATGAATAAATCACATCTTTTTGGTAACTTCACATATAGAATCCATCACCCTTTCTTTGTGAGAACTGACATCCATGAGGCATTGGTAAAGAGAAGTAATAATTAAAGTCACAGAAAGAAATAAATTCCTGGGGAGAGTATTTTTTTTTTTAATCCTCACAACCATTACTTTTATTTAAAGAATGTTACTTACCTAGCTGGGCGTTGTGGCAAGTGCCTGTAGTCCCAGCTACTGGGGAGGCTGAGGCAAAAGAATCACCTAAGCCCAGGAGTTAAGAGTTTGCTGTGCGCTGTGATGCCACGGCACTCTACTGTGGGCAATAAAGTGAGACTCTATCTCTACAAAAAAAAAAAAAGTCCTTTAGATATACATTTTATTAGGGATGGATGTACTGGCACGTTAATTTATTTAACAATAAGTATGATTATAGAAACTTTTTTTAAGGGGCAATGCTTATTCTAATTAAGTCTCATTGAAAGACACCAACTATATAAAAATAAGGAAAAAAAAACATGAATATATCAGATATCTTTTTTTGATAAGCTAATTCTTAAGTTTATACAGAAATTAAGACCTGGTTTATCCAAAACAATATTAAAAACAAGAACAAAATTGGAATCCTCACTCTTCCCAATTTTACAATTTACTATAAAGCTACCCTGAATGAGGTACAGACATAAGGATAGACATATAGATCAGTGGAATAGACTAAGAGTTGAGAAATATATTCTGACATTATGGTTAATTTATTTCGGATAAAGGTGCTTGGACATTGCAATGAAGAAAGAATAGTCTGTTCCATAAATTGTGCTATGACAACTGTCATAGACAGTTATGCCTGAATATCTGCATAAATTAAAACAAAGTTAAACCATTATCTCATGTGATGTACAATAATTAATTAACACTGATTATCAAGAACTAACATAAAACTGTTAGAAAACAAAAATGTAGTAACAAATGTTCATGACTTTGGAATAGGCAAGATTTTTAGCTATTATATCCAAAGCACAAGTAACAAATAAATAGATAGATAGATTAGGCTTCTACATAACTTAATTCTTTTGTGCTTTAAATACAAACTATAAAGAAAGTGAAAATATAAAGGGGGAGTCTATATAAGATGTCAGACTAGAAGCAGCTTTTGTCAGAGACTCCTGTCTAGATGGAGAGATATTGGCCTGAAGTGCATTTAGAGAAGGTAAAGGTGGGGAGCTGACCACAGAGAGAAGAGAGCGAGGTGCACATCATCCCTGCTGAAACAAGCAGTGGGGCCAAGAAAGAGTAAGAAAGACAACAAATATCAGGTATGGAGCAATTAGTCAGAAGGGCTCATTATCAACAAGAAGGGAGATCCTCCCTGAAATGAGAGGTCTCTGGCAGGGTTTACATGGGCACTTTGCCCCACAGGAGGGACCCACTGAATACTGGTCCTCCTACACCAGGGACATCTTGCCTCTGAGCTTAGGCCCCATCCTGCCTGGCACAAAAGTGAACAAATATTTTCTCTTCAATCCTTAGCGCACAGCTTACCTTTCCCCTTATCCTATTTGCCTAAAGACTGCCCCCTGTAGAGGCTAAACTGTTTGGCAAGTTTGCTAAAAGGCTCAGGCATGTGTGGGCTGCTGAGCTGCAGCATGGAAACAGTGGCTGCACAGTTCTAACTTTGGGTGGTTAGTGGGTTGAACTATCCCCTCTCCTTTTCCCTCTAGAAAAGACCCTTCCCTAACCCTGTGGGAACTCTCAGACAAATCACCCACCTGGTGACCTTTGGACACTTTTGGCCAGGTGTTGCTTGTGCTGCCTGAATTTGACTAGAACTCTCAGCTAGAGCTGTCCAACTGGTGATCCTCTGAACTTGTTTGGGTGGGTGTTGCTTACACTCCCTGAGTGAGTTTAACTAGAACTCTCAAC
Organism: Arctocebus calabarensis; assembly: GCA_963573935.1. Classification (NCBI taxonomy): domain Eukaryota; kingdom Metazoa; phylum Chordata; class Mammalia; order Primates; family Lorisidae; genus Arctocebus; species Arctocebus calabarensis. The sequence goes on from CAUYON010128766.1 coordinate 33,531, forward strand.
CAGAGCTCCCCACTAATTCTTGTTCTCCTAGAGTTCCTAGAGTTTACTGTCTGGGGCTGCAAGTTCACCACTTGTTCACCTTTCTTGGTTCAGTGGTGGCATTGTAATAGGGAGGGGAGAATTTAGCATATATGTTTGAGGATTCTCCTCCAGATATCCTTGCAGAGGATGGGGGTGCAGGAGTTTGTATCTTTGTCCAGCAGAGAGTCCAGGTAAATATCATGATTCCTCAGGATCAGATAGAGGGCAGACTAACATTATGACAGAGTCACGTTGTGCTATCTCATCAAGCTGGCTCTCAGAATCTCTGGCAATAGCTATGAAGGAGATCTTTGTGAGTCTGAAAGGGAAAAGCCACAATTACAAGCAGTGCATGGAGAAGGACTGATTAGCTCCAGTTTGTTGGGGCTCCTGATCCAGTCTCAACCTTCCAGATTTAATTGCAGGTGAAATAGGTTAGCACAGTTTCCAAGGGGCTCCAATTAGATTATCTCTTAACAATTATTTAGGGGCAACTTATCATTTCAACTAGAAATGTATAATTAATATACTAAAAAGGGGGGGATACTCATGGGGAAGAACTAACAGAAGAACTCTGCCAACATGAAAAACCAGAGCAGATTAAGTCCTTCAAGGAATTATAAACAAGGTACAACAGAAAATACTATCCATAGAGAAATGCTGAAATATCAGAAATGGAATTCAGAATATGGATGGCAAATAGGATGACTGGAATGAAGGAAAAAATGAAAATCAAAATCAAAAAAATAGTTCAAAAGTTTTTTCAAGAGAGGAACAAATTCAAAGCCAAAATTACCAAGGATATGAAAATAATGAGGACAGACACAGCAGAGTTTAAGGAATTGAAAGAGGGATTTAAGGGGCTTCAAAACACAGTAGAGACCTTCTGTAATAGAGTTGAACAGGAAGTAAAGAATTTCAGAAACTGGAGATAGGAATTTGAATTATTCCAAGCATGCAAAGAGGCAAAAAAAAAGATGAACATAATTATTCCCTGAGAGAGTTATGGGATCATTCCAAAAATCAAACATCCGAATTATAGAGATTCTCGGAGAAGAAGATAGTTCCAATGGCACAGATGCTCTATTCCAACTCATTATGGTGGGTAATGCTGCAAGTGTTGTGAGAGACAGACATTTAGAGAGTACATATTGTCACAACCCCAGCATGACTTAACTAATCAAAGCATCTCCTAGATGCACTGTGAATAGCTTTGCCAAAATTAATATAAAGGAGAAAATTCTCAAGCAGCCACACATAAGAAAAGTATTATCTACAAAAGGAAAAACATCAGGATGACTGCCGATCTTTCAACAAAACTTTTCAAGGTAGAAGAGAATGGTCATCAATTTTTAACCTTCTTAAAGAAAATAATTTTCAGACCAGGATTCTGTATCTGTATCCCCTAACTGAGTTTCATTTATAATGGAGAAATCAAATACTTTCCTGACATTCATATGTTGAGGAAATCTGACATAACTAGACCAGCACTATAGGAATTACTCAGAGTTTTCTTTATAATTGCCAACATGATGGTTCACTACAAAAGTGAACTCATCCAGAAATGAAAGAACAAAACCTACTTCCACAATGGTGAAAGGCATAAAAATAAGCTCTGGACCACTAAAAACCAAGATAACAAAATATTATCATAATTATAACTTCTCTCAATTGATGTAAATGGTTTAAATTCTCTTCAAAAGAAGCACAGGCTGGCTGGTTAGATATAGAAACTCAGGCCAGATATCTCTTGCCCCCAAGAGACACACCTTACTTCAAAGACTAAAATAAGACCCGGGGGAAAGGATGGAAAACAGTAATCCAGGCAAATAGAAATCAGTAAAAAAAAAAAAAGGGGTTGCAACTTTTTGGCAGATAAAATTGGATTTAAAACAACAAAAGTGAGGAAAGATAGGCTTTTTGGACATTACATTCTTGTCCAGGGAAGCACACACAACATGAAGAGATTTCAATGGTTGACATTTATTCATCCTCCTGAATACTCCTCAATTTATAAAACAAACCTTAACTGATCTGAACAATATGAGAACTTCTTGCACTATAATAGTTAGAGATTTTAAGACAGCTTTGCAGTACTGGCAGTACTGGCCAGCTTTGGCAGTACTGTTTCTTCCAAGCAGAAACTAAACAAATAATGAACTTAAACATGACCCTTGAACAAAAGGACTTGACAGATGTACACAGAACATTTTATCCTAGCAAAACTGAATATACATTCTTCCCATTAGCCCACAGATTATCCTGCAAAATTGATCATAACTTTGGACACAAGTTTATCTCAACAAATTCAAAAGAATAGAAATTATTTCTCAGACCATCACAGAATAACAGTTGAATTAAACAGCAACATCAACTTTCATACTAAAATAAAGTCATAGAAAGAAACTAAATGACCTTATGTTGAATGCTAAGTGGATCAAAGACAACATTATGAAGGAAATGATCAGATTTCTGGAACAAAAATTGTAGGATACTGCAAAGGTATTCCTAAGAGGGAAATGTATAGAATTAGGTGTATTAATCAAGAAAACAAAAGAGAGCAAGTCTATAACTTAGTGGGCCTTGTCAAGCAACTAGAAAAGGAAGAAAAATCTAATCCTGAAGCCAGCAGAATAAAATAAATAACTGAAATTAAAGAAGAAATAAATTAAATTGAAAACAAAATAATTATTCAAAAGATCAGTGAAACAAAAAGTTAGTTTTTGAAAGGTTAATAACATTTATAAACCCTTGGCTGGACTAACTAGAATCAGAAAAGTAAGATATTTAATAACCTCAATCAGAAACAAAAAGGAAAAATAACAACAGATACCACAGAAATACAAGAGAACCTCAATGATTACTACAAAAAACTCTGTGCCCAGAAATATGAAAATGGAGAGAGAATGGACCAACACCTGGAATCACATCATCTTCCTAAACTCAACAAGAAAGAATTAGAAAATTTGAACAGACCTATATCAAGCACTGACATTGCACCAACATTACAAAATCTTCCGATAAAGAAAAGCCCTGGACTAGATGGTTTCACATGAGAATTCTGCCAAACCTTCCAAGAGGAATATAGTATCTATATTGTATAACTTGTCCCAAAACATACAGAAGGAAGGAACCCTACCCAACATGTTATACAAAGAAAATTTCACCCTAATCTCAAAAACAGGAAAGGACTCAACAAAAAAATAGAAAAAGAAAACTACAGACCATGGCCATTAAAGAATATCAATGCAAAAATATTCGATTAGATCTTAGCAAGCAAAATACAGTGACACATTTAAAAAATTATATACCATGATCAAGTGGGTTTTATCCCAGAGGCACAGGTTGGTTTAATATGCATAAATCAATAAAAATAATTCAAAATTCGAGAAAAAGAAAGACCATGCAATTTCTCTCAGTTGATGCAGAAAAGGCTCTTGATAATATCCAGCATCCTTTCACAATAAATGCACTCAAGAAAATAGGCTTAAGTGGAATATTTCTTAAACTGATAGAGGCCATCTCTAGTAAACTCATAGCTAACATCACATTGAATAGAGTAAAACTGATAGCATTTCCACTTAGATCTGGAACTCTGAGTATTTCCACTAATACCACTCTGAGCATTTCTACTATTACCACAATGTAGTGCCAGAACTCCTAGCTGATACAATCAGGCAAGAAAAGGAGAGTAAGGGTATTTAAATGGGGACAGAGGTGGTCAAACTCTCATTTTTCATGGATTACATGATCTTATACGTGGAAAATCCCAGGAACTCAACTCCAAAGCTTGTAAGTGGTCAAGGAATAGAGCAGCATCTCAGGATACAAAATAAATACCTGTAAGTCTGTAGCCTTCACATATGGCAACAACAGTCAAGCTGGGAATAAAATCACAGACTCTATTCCTTTTATAGTAAGGCTAATAAAGATGAAATACCTGGGTATATATCCAACAAAGGATGTGAAAGATCTTTATAAAGAGAACTATGAAAAAGAAGAAAGAGAAAGAAACAGAAGAAGATGTTAACAAATGGAAGAACATACCATGTTCATAGCTGGGAAGAATCAACATTGTAAAAATGTCCATTCTACGTAAAGCAATCTGCAGATTCCATGCAATCCACATCAAAGTACCAATGTCATACTCTTGAAGAACTTGAAAAAATAGTATTTCATTTCATATAGAACCAGAAATAACCCCAAATAGACAATACACTTCTTAGAAATAAAAACAAATCTGGAAGCATCACCTTACCAGACTTTAGGTTATACTACAAACTTTTAGTGATTAAATAGCATGGTACTGGCACAAAAATAGAGACATAAATCTATAGAGAATCTAGAGATGACCCCAACCACATATCACCATTTGATATGTGATAAGCCTAACAAGAACATGCACCTGGGGAAAGAATCCCTATTAACAAATGCTGCTGAGAGAACTGGTTAGCTGCATGCAGAAAACTGAAACTTGATCCACATCGACAAAAATTTATTCTCACTGGATAAAGGATTTAAATTTAAGACACAAAATAATTAAAATTCTAGAAGATAATATGGGGAAAATACTTGAAAATATTGGTCTGGGAAAAATCTTTATGAGTACGACTCCTCTGGCAATTGCAGCACCACCAAAAATAAATAATGGGAATTGGATCAAGCTAAAAAGCTTATGCACATCTAAAGATACTACAACAACAGCAAGCAGATAGCTTTCGTAATAGACGAAGATTTTTGCATGTTATAAATCTGACAAAGTTCTGATAACTAGAATCTACAGAGAACTCAAATTAATCAATGAGAAAAGAACAAATAACCTTATTTCTATGTTGACAGAAATACTTGAACAGAAACTTCTCTGAAGATGACAGATGAATGGCCATCAAACACATGGAAAAAATATTCATCATCTTTAATCACGAGAGAAATGCAAATAAAAACTATTCTATATATCACCCAACTCCAGTAAGATTAACCCACATCTCAAGGTCCCAAAACTGCAAATGCTGGGGTGAATGTGTGGTGAAGGGAACACTTTTACACTGCTGGTGGAATTGCAAATTAATACAACCTTAATAGAAAGAAGTATGCAGACTTCTCAAAGAACTAAAAGTTGACCTTTCATTTGATCCACCAATGCCATTGTTAGGTATCTACCGAGAAGAACAAAAATAATTTTACCACAAAGACATTTGCACCAGAATGTTTACTGTAGCTTAATTCATAATTGCCAAGTTGTGGAAGCCACCCAAATACCTATCACCCATGAAAGGATTAAGAAACTGTGGCATATGTATACCACGGAGTACTATTCAGCAATAAGAAAAGATAGAGACTTCACATCTTTAACGTTTACCTGGATGGAGTTGAAATACATTCTTCTTAGTAAAGTATCTAAAGAATGGACAAAATAATCCAATGTATTTAATACTAATATGAAACCAAGAGAATTGTATGCTTATATGAACGATAGAACACAAACATAGTCTAGAAGGGGTGAGGGGTGGAGAGGGAGAAGAAGAGGGAAAATGATGGGCAGGAGGAGGGAAGGCATTTAGCGGGATCTCACCTAATGTGCACAATGTGAAGGTGTTTGGCACAACCCCCTGGGTGAATAACTCTGCTACAACTTGAACTTTACCTTGGAAGTGAGAACAATGTAACCTAAAAATTGTACCCTCACGTTAATATGAAATAAAAAAAAATTAAAAGAAAGTAAAAATATAATATAGAAAACAGGAGAAAATATTTGAAAATCATATATTCTAAGGGGCTTTATCCAAAATATGAAAATACTCTTACAACTAAACAACAACAACAAAACAGTTAAAAACTGGGCAATGGATTTGAACAGCCATTTCTCCAAGGGAGATACAGAAACAGCCTACAAGAACTCAAAAGAGATTTTCAACAATGTTGTCACTAGAGAAATGCAAACCAAAAGCATTCCATACTTTATTGAATTGCTAAAATTAAAAACAAAAAGGCGGTAAGTGTGGAAGGACATAGAGAATTTTTTACCTCATACATTGTTGATGAGATTTTAAAATCATATAGAAATTTTGGAAAACAAGAGTTTCCACAAAATCTTAAGCATATTTTCCATATGACCCTGAAATTTAACTGCTATTTACACATTCATTAGAAATGAATTGTATGTCTACACAAATCCATGTAGATGAATATGCATAGGAGTGTTATTCATAATATCTAAAAAGTGGAAAAATCCCAAATATCCATCAACTGAAAATTCATAAACAGTATGTTCATTCCAGATCATGCACTATTGGTTGGAAATAAAAAGGGAATGGCTTAATAATACCTGCTACAACATGAAAACATTTTGCCAAGTGAAAAGAAAAAGAAAAAGTTATAATGGCCTCAAATTGTGTGATTCTGTTTGTATGAAATATCTAAAAGAGACAAACATATAGAGCCAGAAAATATATCAGTACTTTTCAAAGTTTGGGGACCAGAAGAATGGAGAACTGTTGGGTATAGGGGTAACTAAAATGTTCTCAAATTAAAACACACAATTTAAGAACTCAGTGATTATAGTAAAAACACTCACTAGCATATTTTAAAAGTATAACTATAAGTTACATGAATTAGTTTAAATAAAGCCATGTAAAAATAAAAATAATAATATACCTTGTAAATTACATATTTTGAACATGAACTTATGCTATCCAGCCTCAAAACTTGGTATACCAACCAACATATATTTTTGTATAGACTATTAGTCTGACATATCTTCTGTACCTGTTAATTCTTGCAGTGTTTCCCTGGGTAACCATGGAACAATAGCTATCTTCATATTGAGGATGAAGTGACAGTTAAGAAGGTAGAACTTGAGACAGTTTTGGAGACAGGACTGAAAACCTAGTCTTTGCTTTTTAAAGTCAGAGCGTTTTTCTTCATCTCACTATTCCATTTCACTCCTAAGTAGACTTAGTAGTGAATATATTGTTTTCACTTATTGTCATTCATACACTATCATACATTAATAATTTTTATACTCTACTATTTGTGTTAATAAATGGTAAATTCTCTCTTTTGCCTCCTAAAGGCTGTACAAATACCAGTATTGAAATAACATTTACAGATATGTGACTAGCTTACCTGCATATAAGATTGATCAAAAGTTTATATTCTGATAATGACAGCAGTTTCATTTGTAAGTCAACTGAATGTCAAGGCTCAGTCTTTTGGAAAGTAAGGTTACTAACAATTTACCCATATATAAACATGGAGTTGACAAAGACATCAGCATCTTGCCTGCACAATACAGTTTGTTCCAGGCTAATGTCTTAAACCAATGTGAATGTATTGCCATGATCAATATATTTTTCTAAATATTGATTCACTGGCAAACCAATACCTTTTGCTTATAGTTTTTCAATTCTTATGGAACCCATTCATTATTCCAGAACATATACACAGCACAAACAAATCAATGGATTGCGTGCAGCAGCCAATATATTAAACTTATAGTTCAATAAAATTGTTGTGTGTAACTATTTTTTCACATATGGGTGATCTAATTTGTCGATCTTGCAGAAATATTAGTTTTCCTTTTTTCAAAATAGAATTAAATTTAGGAAATTAAAATTATAATTTTAACTGAGGATTTCTCCCCTTTGTAATGCCAAATATGTACATAGGATGTTAGAAGGTTTTACATCTCCATCAATTTCTGGTGGATTAGTTGTTGATATGAAAAAAATACCTTTACCATAATTTTAACTTCAGAATTAAAATAAAAATACTATCAGAAGAAAGCTAGCTAGTAGAATGGACCAGAATAGCTATCATTTTCTGGTTCAGATAAGAACAGCTTATGAAAAGAAAGTAATTACTGTTCTATGCCACTAGGTTATTATTCAGAGGTGACTAATTTCTTTGGTTCTTGCACAGTAATAGAAGTTCACACTTTCACTTACAACCAGCATAGAGATTTTACAGATAGGTCTCTAACCTCTTATTTTGCTTAGAAATGTGTATCGTTCATTACAGGAGCTATATTTGTACTTTAGTCATTTTTTAGCATAGTTTTTAAATTGACTTCATCTCCAATATAAAATCGCAACTAAAATGCAAGTCATTAGAAATCATGCAGGCTGATAGAGTCATTGGCAAGAGCCGTCTGCATGGTGACCCCATGTAAATCCACTTCCTGGGTGAAAGGGCACCACCTTGACCCTGTGCATGATGCTTTCTGCTGTTTCTATGTCTAATAAATGCATGCAACTTTACAGGACATCTTTTTGTACATCTTTTTAAAAGAGCCAATCTGCTGTAAAAAGTGACATTAACCTTTAATTTAATTCCTTTCTCTCTCTCTCAGTCTAGACTGCTGGATGGCTCACTTGGTATAAAATCATTCAGCGTGTTATTGGAATGTCACCATCATGAATAATGGATCCCAGGCCTGTGGAGATGAACCTCAGTTACCTATATGGCCTTTCTGGTTCACACGGGTGTTGTGGACAGAATGTTCTGGACATCCACTGCACTGAAAGGGACTTATCTGAAAAGTTACGACAGTGCTTCCAAAAACACCATGAATTTTTAATCCTCCAAGGATAGCAAATATATTTTGGGAATATACTAATAAACATTAATATGGTTCTTAAAAGTGAACATTGATTTTTCTGTTTTTCTGATATTGAATCTAAAATGAATGGAAGCTGTTGGTAGTATGTGTAGATTTTCTAAAGACAGCATCTTAAGCACCGATTTGGTTTAGAGTATTGGATTGTGGGCTGAAAGTGTAATACTGAACTCCAATAGAAGTCATGTTTTTCAAAAATATGACATCTACCTGTCACATGTGCAGCTGCAATTCCTTTACATTCGTGTCCTCCCAGAATTTTGCTATTGTATTTGAGGGTTTTCCATTTGTAAAAAAGATACATTTGCATTTCAAAAAGAAAAATAAATAGAAGAACTTTCCTTTACATGAATTAGCTTAAGTATTAAGGATCACTTCATTCCTTAATACGATTTTTATCTAATTCATGCTCATGAGACTATTAATATCTTATACTATAGACTGATGGAGAACATTAGCTATTGTGTGATGCTAATTTTTAAAAATGTTTGCCATTAGGATAATTTTTATTTTATTTTATTTTATATTATTTTATTTTTCAGTTTTTGGCCGAGGCTGGGTTTGAACCTGCCACCTCTGGCATATGGGGCACATCCTACTCCTTTGAGCCACAGGCACTGCCTTTTATTTTTATTTTTATTTTTTTGACATATACATGTGTTTATTAGGTTTCTACTTTTTGCCTTCATAGAATTTTTTTTTTTTCTTTTTTGTAGAGACAGAGTCTCACTTTATCGCCCTCAGTAGAGTGCCGTGGCATCACACAGCTTCAGCAACCTCCAACTCCTGGGCTTAGGCAATTCTCTTGCCTCAGACTCCCGAGTAGGTGGGACTACAGGCGTCGGCCACAATGCCCGCTAGCCTTCACAGAATTGCAAAGGCTTAACATTTAATAACAATAACAATGTTTAAGATAAAGACTAGAAACAAAAACCTCATAAAGAATGAATGAAGATTCACATTGTCAGATAAGAATATGTATATTCTAGAATGCTTTGACTCTGAGGCTCAGTATGGAGTCATCTGTTAACTTCTTATTTTTTTTCCAAAGTCTCAAAAAATAGACAACTAATATTATATAAATAAAAGTAAAAGATAATTTTAAAAAACAGGTCATGCCAAATCTTATAGACAATAGAAAAAGAAGAAATACTTTAAACCATTCTACTTAATCTGGATACACCTGATATTAAAATTGGGAAAAATGTATTATTGTAAAGGGTAAATTACAAACATATATTAACAAGTTGAAGTAAAAATTAATGTTTAAAGTGACTCATTCTCACATATCTTGGATTTGATGGTGACTAAAGCCATTTTTTAAAAAGATAAATTGAAGCTTATCAAAATTAGAAACTTTTCTTCTGTGAAAGACATTGTTCAGAATAGGAAAAGAGAAGCTACGGACTTCGATAAACATTCAGAAACGTTACAGAGAACTTGTATCCACGACATCTCGAATACAACCCAATTAAAAATGAACAAAAAATTTAAACATATACTTTGCTAAAGAGTATCTCTGGATGGCAAATAATTCCATGGAAAAAATGCTGAATATTATTTGCCATTACAGAAATGCAAATTAAAACCACATTTAAACGCCACCGTATGCCTATAAAATGACAACAATAAAAAGCAGGCCATACCAAATGCTAAGGGAGGGTGTAGAATTAGTGGAATCGTCACACAATGCTGGTGAGAATGCAAAATGATACATCTACTCTTTTTTAGCTACTCTCTGAAGAAGAGCTCTGTAGTTTCTTATAAAGTTAAACATAGACATATCACAAGGATGGTTTGACTACAAAGTTACATGATAAGGGACATTTTTTAAATAATGAGACTGTTCTGTAACCTGATCATGACATGTGTTTAAACTCATAATTGTACACACATTCACAGTCAATTTGACCATATTTTAGTTTTAAATACCTAAATATCTTGAAACCTAACAATCTTGGAAATTATTTTCAAGTTAAATAATTTAGATGGAAATTGCAGTAATCCTCTCTGTATCTGTGAGGACTAATTCCAGGAACCCCACTGTCCCCTACAGATGCCAAAATCCATGAATGTACAAGTTCCTGAAATAAAATGACACAATATTTGCATATAACCTGTGAACATCCTCCTATACACTTTAAATCATGTCTAGATTACTTATAATGCTTAATATAATGTAAATGATATATAAATAGTTGTAGTATTGTCTTGTTTATAGAATAATAAAAAGGAGAAAAATTTCTGAACATTTTCAGTACAGACAGAACCATCTTTTTTTTGCCCTGAATATATTCAATACACCATTTGTTGAATCCACAGATACAGAACCCATAGATATAGAAGTTTGACTGTAGTATCAAAATTAAAAGTTCATTAGATGAGAGATGTATTAACCTGCTTCATTATGGTAACCATTTAACTATCTGTATGAATCTCTATCATCTTACAAACATCAAATATGTACAATAACATTTTTTTAAGTTTGTTTTAACTTAAAAAGTTAATTTCCTGAGTAAATTTTTTTTCTTTCTTTTTTTTTTTATAATTTTATTGAATCATAATTCTGTACATTGGTGCAATCATAGGGCACGATTCATATACATTCAGAAATGTTTTGATCGTACTGTTACAGTTAGCCTTCATGGCATTTTCTTGATCACTAT
>CAUYON010128768.1:0-11878 GCA_963573935.1 Arctocebus calabarensis
TAAATCTAGAAATGTAATCCAGCACATAAACAAATTAAAAAATAAAGAAGATATGGCTCTCTCAATTGACACAGAAAAAGCTTTTGATGATATCCAGCATCCCTTCATCATCAGAACACTTAATAAAATTGTTTTAGAAGACATTTCTTAACCATCTACAGCATACCCACTGCCAATATCGTATTGAATGGAGTTAAATTGAAACAATTCCCATTTAGATCAGGAACCAGGCAAGGGTGCCCATTGTTTCCATTGCTCTTTAACATTGTAATGGAAGATTTGGCATTGCAAGTAGGGAAGAAAAGGCAATCAAGGGTATCCACATAGGGTCAGAAGAGGTCAAACTTTCACTCTTTGCAGATGACGTGATTGTATATCTGGAAACCACCAGGGATTCTTCTACAACACGGTTAGAAGTGACCAAGTGATAAAGCAGTGTCTCAGGCTACAAAATCAACAGTCATAAATCTGTAGCCTTTATACACACCAACAAAAACCAAGCTGAAAAAACAGTCAAAGACTCTATTCCTTTCACAGTAGTGCCAAAGAAGATGAAATATTTGGGAGTCTACCTAACAAAAGACATGAAAGATCTCTATAAAGAGAACTATGAAACTATAAGAAAAGAAATCACTGAACATGTCAACAAATGGAAAAACATACCATGCTCATGGTTGGGAAGAATCAACATTGTTAAAATGTCCATACTACCCAAAGCAATATATAATTTAATGCAATTCCTATTAATGCTCCTTTGTCATATTTTATAGATCTTGAAAAAATAATACATAGTTTTATATGGAATCAGAAAAAACCTCGAATAGCCAAGACATTACTTAGAAATAAAAACAAAACAGGAGGAATCACGCTACCAGACCTAAGACTGTACCATAAATTGATAGTGATCAAAACAGCATGGTACTGGCACAAAAACAGAGAGGTAGATGTTTGGAACAGAATAGAGAACCAAGAGATGAGCCCAGCTTCTTACTGCTATTTGATGTTTGACAAGCCAATTAAAAACATTCAGTGGGGAAAAGACTCCCTATTTAACAAATGGTGCTGGGACAACTGTCTGGCAACCTGTAGAAGACTGAAAATGAATCCACAAATTTCACCACTAATGAAGATAGACTCACACTGGATTAAAGATTTAAACTTAAGACATGAAACTATAAAAATACTACAAGAAAGTGCAGGGAAAACTCTTGAAAGAATTGGCCTGGATGAATACTTTATGAGGAGGACCCCCCAGGCAATTGACACGGTATCAAAAATACACTACTGGGACATGATGAAACTAAAAAGCTTCTGCATGGCCAAGAACACAGTAAGTATAGCAAGCAGGCAGCCCTCAGAATGGGAGAAAATATTTGCAAGTTATGCCTCTGACAAAGTTTTTTTTTTTTTTTTTTTTAGACAGAGCCTCGAGCTGTCACCCTGGATAGAGTGCTGTGGCATCACAGCTCATAGCAACCTCCAATTCCTGGGCTCAAGTGAGCCTCCTGCCTCCACCTCCCAAGTAGCTGGGACTACAGGCGCCCACCACAACACCCGGCCATTTTTTAGTTGCAGCCGTCATTGTCGTTTGGTGGGCCCAGGCTGGATTCGAACCCGCCAGCTCAGGTGTAGGTGGCTGGTGCCTTAGCCCATTGAGCCACAGGCGCTGAGCCACCCTCCGACAAAGTATTAATAAACAGAATCCACAGAGAACTCAAGTATATTAGCAAGAAAAGAACAAGTGATCCATCTCAGGATGGGCAAAGGATTTCAAGAGAAACTTCTCTAAAGAAGATAGGCACATGGCCTTCAGACACAGGAAAAAATGCTTACTATCCTTAATCATCAGAGAAATGCAAATCAAAACTACCTTGAGATATCATCTAACACCAGTAAGATTAGCCCACATAATAAAATCCCAAAACCAGAGATGTTGACGTGGATGTGGAGAAAAGGGAACACTTCTACATTGCTGGTGGGAATGCAAACTAATACGATCCTTCTGGAAAGATGTTTGGAGAATACTCAGATATCTAAAAATACACCTTCCTTTTGATCCAATAATTTCTTTACTTGGTATATACCCAGAAGACCAAAAATCATATTATAACAAAGATATCTGTACCAGAATGTTTATTGCAGCCCAATTCATAATTGCCAAGTCATAGAAGGAGCCCAAGTGCCCATTGATCCACAAATGGATTAATAAATTGTGGTACATGTATACTAAGGAATATTATGCAGCCTTTAAGAAAGATGGAGACTTTACCTCTTTCATGTTTACATGGATGGACCTGGAACATATTCTTCTTAGCAATGTATCTCCAGAATGGAAGAAAAGGTATCCAATATATTCAGCCCTGCTATGAAGCTAATTTATACCTATCATACGAAGGCTATAACCCAATTATAGCACAAGAATATGGGGAAAGGGGAAAGGGAGTGGTGGGGAGGGGGAGGATGGGTGGAGACAAGGTAAATGGTGGGATCATACTTATGGTGCATTTTATTTTATTTATTTTTTTTTTTTGCAGTTTTTGGCCAGGTCTGGGTTTTGAACCCGCCCCCTCGGCATATGGGGCCAGCACCCTACTCACTGAGCCACAGGTGCCGCCCTTATGGTGCATTTTAGAAGGGTATAGGTGAAACTTACCTAATGCAGAATACAAATGTTTTCATACAATAAAAAGAAAATCCCATGAAGGTTATGTTGAACAGTTGGATGAAAATATTTCAGATTTTATATGAAGCCAGCACATTGTACCCCATGATTGCACTAATGTACACAGCTATGATTTAATAAATAAATAAATAAATAAAATAAAGTCCCACCTACTCGGAAGGCTGAGGCAAGAGAATCGCCTAAGTGCAGTGGTTGGAGGTTGCTGTGAGCTGTGTGACACCAGGGTACTCTACCCAGGGCCATAAACTGAGAGTCTGTCTCTACAAAAAAAAAAAAAATATATATATATATATATATACATACATATATATCAAAACCAGCACAACTTTCTTTTCAGGATGACATGAAAATTTAGATTTTTGTGACCACATTCTTGGGCCTGAAACTATCCACTTTTTGTTTGCCTTGACATGATCCTCATGATAAGTGCTGACGTAGGCTGGGTGCAGTGACTTTTTTTCGTAATCCTGGCATTTTTGTGAGGCTGAGACTAGTCTGTGCAGCATAGCAAGACCCCATCTCTGTAAAAAAAAAAATTAAAAATTATCTGGGTAGATGGTAGCATGCATCTGTAGTTCCAACTACTCAGCAAGATGAGGTAGGAGGATGACTTGAATCCAGGTAAGAGGATGAACTGAACCCAGGAGTTTAGTAAGCTATGATTGAATCACTGCACTCCAACCTAGGCAATAGAGTGAGATCCTGCCTCAAAAGAATAATAGTGATTCATTTTGTAAAAGAAGAGCTGAGGGGCTTGGTGTCCATATCAGAGTGGTTACAGCACCAGCCACATACACTGAGGGTGGTGGGTTCAAACCCAGCCCAGGCCAGCTAAACAACAATGACAACTGCAACAAAAAATAGCCAGGGTTGTGGCGGGTGCATGTAGTCCCACCTACTTGGGAGGCTGCTGCAAGAGAATCACTTAAGCCCAATGGTTTGAGGTCTCTGTGAGCTGTGACACCATAGCACTCTACCAAGGGCAACATACCAAAACTCTATCTCAAAAACAAACAACAACAATAAAAAACAGGAAAGAAAGAAAAAGAAAGAGCTGAGGTGTCTTTGCATCTGGATGTATAAGTAAATCTCTTCTCCCTTTTTTATAAAACTCAATTTAGGGCCAGACTTGGTGACTCATACCTGGAATTATAGTGCTCTGAGAAGCCCAGGCACATGGATCCCTTGAGCTCAGGAGTTCGAGACCAGCCTGAGCCAGAGCAAGACCTCCATCTCTACTAAAAATATAAAAACGGGTTGGACGCTGTGGGAGGCACCTGTAGTCCCAGGTGCTCAGGAGGCTGAGGTAAGAGGATCACTTGAGTCCAAGAGTTTGAGGTTGTTGTGAGCTGTGATGATGCCATGGCACTCTACTCAGGGCAACAGAGTAAGACTCCTTTCCAAAAAATAAATACATGAATAAATAAATAAATAAAAAATAAAAAAACTAAAAAAAAAAGCAACTCAATTTAGTACTTCACTGGTGGTGTCACTGCTGCCAAGCTGGACTGAAAACTGTTGTCTATACACAGTCATTCAACACCATGCCCAATGACCTGAGAATTCTGCATAGTGACTCCTCTCTGGAGTTGACCGAGTACCAGCAGTTCAGCAGTGATAATGATGAGCATGAAAAACTACTGTAGGAAAGCTCCACATTGTATATGGGGACTCTTTCCTTTTATACAACTGAAGAGTAATGTATATGAGCCTTAAGCAGATGTGGTGATGTCAGGAATATATTTATGGCCTCCAATAAAATAAAGAAACTGGCATGTGGGTTCTGTTCTGTGAACACTATAGCAACTGACGCTACAACTGTCATGCAGTTTCTAAATGAGACCCACATAGATGACCAGATCGTCCACATGGATTGGGATCTAGGTTTTACTTTTTTATTTTTTTATTTAGACAGAGTCTCACTTTGCTGCCCTTGGTAGAGTGCTGTGGCATCAGAACTCATAGCAACCTCAAACTTTTGGGCTCAAGCGATTCTCTTGCCTTGGCCTCCCTAGTAGCTGAGACAACTGGCACCTACTATAATGCCTGGCTTTTTGTTTTTTGTTCTTTAGCAGGCTCGTTCTGGGTTCAAACACACCAGTCCCAATGCATGTGGCCAGCACCCTAACCATCAAGCTATGGTAAGCTATGGGCACCCAGCCTGAGATCTAGGTTTTAGAGAGGGTCAACAGTATGGCTGGGCTGATTTGGGGGCCAGGAAAGAGATGAGATTCATGAGAATCTAGATTCTGATGGAAGAGGCTTTGGAACACAGACTCGGGTCTGTTAAAGGAGAAGAATCCACTAGAGAAAAACTCTAAACTCTGACCCTTCAAATAACCTAGAACAGCACCAGGTCTGCATAGAGCCTATTCTATGACAAGTTTCAACTACCTTACTTGCAGAGCAGAAACACTTTTAACGTGCCTTTGTGTCTGAAAATTTATTAAATGATACAGACAAAAAAATTCTTTTGTTCTCATCTGAATTCTGAAGCTGTCTGTCAGATTACCACTTTGACCATCACGGGGGGCAAAAGTGTTCTTCAGAGATGAATTAGTTATGTAACATCTGAGATGGTCAGAACACAACTTCCTTTTAAGGAAGACTTCAGTTGGATTCTATCACCATGTGTCTGAGCCCCAAAACAAGCATTTTTTAGAGCTTGTGTAAAACAAAGTCGAATAAATGGAAATTTAAAAGATGATCAAAAAACCACAAGCATATTATTTAAATCATATAAAAGTCTGGGCGATATTAATAATAAAAGCAAAAATCCTCCTGCCCCACACCTTCCTACCCTAGGCTTGTTCCCTGGGCAATAACTCTTAAATTTTTTAACATTATTTTTGGGTTTGTGTGTTTCTTGGTAGTTTCCTCCATATTGCTGAATAATGTGACTGCTTATTTTCATTTTAAACATTATCTATTGACTTTCTGCTTTCATAGATGAAGATTTAGCTCACATACACTCACATTTGTACTTCTCTACTCTTCATCTTCTCAATATAGTTTATAACAGCTTCCTGGCTGAGCATGGTGGCTCATGCCTGTAAATCCTAGCACTCTGGGAGGCCAAGGTGGGTGGATTGCCTGAGCTCACACATTCCAGACCAGCCTGAGCAAGAGCAAGACCTCATTTCTAAAAATAGCTGGGCATTGTGGCAGGCACCTGGAGTCCCAGCTACTTGGGAGGCTAAGGCAAAGAGAATTGCTTGAGCCCAAGAGTTTGAGGTTGCTGTGAGCTATGATGCCACAGCACTCTACTGAAGGCAACAAAATGAGACTCTGTCTCAAAAAAATATATAAAATAACAGTTTGCAGAAATTTCCACAAATAGGATAGTTTGGCTTACAATTTTTATACTAAACAATGATGTGTAGTGATGTGCATACAATATATACTATATTTTGAGTAGCCATACAATCATCCTGCATTTCTCTTTCCATACAGTATTTAATAAATTACATGATATATTCAACAGTTTATTATATAATAGGCTCTGGAGGCTCACACCTGTAATTCTAGCATGCTGGGAGTCCAAGGCTTTTGGGTTGCCTGACTCAGGAGTTAAAGACCAGCCTGAACAAAGCAAGACATTCTAAAAACAGAAAAATTAGCTGGGTGTTCTTATGAGCACCTGTGGTCCCAGCTACTTGGGGAGGCTGAGGCAAGAAGATCACTTGAGCTCAAAAGTTTTAGATTGCTGTAAGTTATGATGCCAGGGCGCTCAACATCAGGATAACTTAGTGACATTTCATCTCAAAAGACAAATAAATAAAACAATAATAATAATAAGGAAGGCAAGATGGCCGATTGGAGCCAGCTTTCCACAGATGCTCCCAACCAGAAGGAGAGTTAAAGGACAGAAGTTTAGCAAGT
Source organism: Arctocebus calabarensis (assembly GCA_963573935.1). Taxonomy (NCBI): domain Eukaryota; kingdom Metazoa; phylum Chordata; class Mammalia; order Primates; family Lorisidae; genus Arctocebus; species Arctocebus calabarensis. Next base: position 6,566 of record CAUYON010128768.1, read on the forward strand.
AAGCTGATGGTCTGGATCTGAGCCAACAGAGAAGGTTGAAGAACACACATCAACCCTGCTTAGGTGAGCTGCAACCCCAAGGAAGCAAAAAATACATACAGAATCCATCCCCAGGAGAACAGCTCACAGTATGCTTTATACAAACAAGTGAGCAGAGTTCAGATCAGCTCCTATATGATCCCATGGGAGAGACCCTCTAAAAACCAGAACTCCTTCCCTAGAGAGGACTTATGAATATGCCACGGCACTCTCCTCCCAGGCATACAACTATATAAAACTGTATATATTCTCTACCTGCAATTCTGAACTTCTAGCACTCCCCTCCACTCTCACCCCAAGGACTGGAAGCCTGTCTTCCATGGAGTCCAGATTCTTGGGCATTGTCTCAAGAGGTGTGGACAAGGTGTGGGCTGTTGCTGATCAGTACTGATTCTGTGGCATGGGAGTAAGGAGAAGATGGGGAACTGAGAGAACCATATGGGAGAGAGAGAGGTGGTGCCCCATAACACAGAGCAGCAATGCATTGGTGGGAACAATAGGGCTCACACCCCTGGGAATATTTTGGAGAGACACCCCCTGTCTCTTTGGGCAACCAGAAGAAGCTGGGCATCTTTTCCAGTGGCAGCCACTGGTGGAAAAGATCTGGCATAGAAACACAGGCCCCATGAGCAAAGGGTATGCCTGAGGTGGTACCTGTCTGGGCCAGGCACAGCAGGGACAGAGACTGGAATATGCACAGAGATGGCATACTCCCAGGGGTTAAGCCATAAGGACTGCTTTAGTGAGCCTAAGAAGGATCACCTAGCCTTCAGAGGATCATAACTGAGACAAAGGAAGTTGGGCAGAGGCTTGAACTGAGAACTAAGTGTGAGCTCTAACTGTGCACACCCCAACACAGACTGCAGGTAAGACAGGCATACCAGCTCCAGGCAGCGGCACAGACGAGGGTTGAGTCACAGTTTCTGTGAACTCAGTGCCTGGTCCACAGGGGAATATAGCCATGATAGAAACAAATTCTGCCAAAAAATATGTGTCAGCAACATCAATCAAGGATGGGGCTGGAACTGAGTGAACCACCCCAGCTTCCACTAAGCACCTGAGGTTGTTAGGCCTCAGCTCCCCCTACCAGATAGTAGCAGAGAGCACCAGCCTGGTTGAAGAGACATAGAGCTCCCTGTGACTCAGGCAGGTGCAAATCCCTGGAATATCTACTCATTGGAGGGAACTGGGTCACAGCCCTGAGGGGTTACCAGTGACTGGGTATGACAGAGGTGGAAGATGTGGAAGGAGGCATCAACCTTCCCAGACTAATTCATTTGCTGGATAAATCCTCCTCACCTCACGGCGCACCAAAGCAAGTCATACTCAAGCTGCCAGCATATCCTTGCTATCTAGTTGCCAGGGACTTTTTGAACTCTCCCTCCTGAGACTGGTGCTGACTGGGACAATTAATTTGGAGCTCTTCAACTGGGCCAATCACCAAGGACTATCCAAAGTGGTACCTTGGGTTTGTGCTTATGTGAAGGTTTGATTTTCCTTTTCCAGTTGTTGCCCATGAGGGGTGGGGTGACATAATTGCTGGTATTTCTCCACAGCTGAGACTTCAACCCAGAGTAATTGAATCACTAGGGGAGGCACAGGTTGGCTGACTGGATACAAAATGTCAGGCTAGATATCGACTGCATACAATAAGCTCATCTTACCTTAAAAGATAAATATAGTCTCAAGGTGATGTGATGGTAATCTATATTTCAGGCAAATCAAAAGCAGAAAAAAAGCAGATGTTGCAATTGTATTTGTATATACAATAGGCTTTAAGCCTACAGAAGTAAGGAAAGAGCAGGTTGGTCACTTCATATTTGTTAAGGGTAACACTCAACTTGATGAGATTTCAATTATTAACATTTATGCACCCAACCAGAATGCACATCAATTTATAAGAGAGATTCTAACAGACAGAAGCAACATGATTTCCTCCAACACCATAATACTCAGAGATTTTAACACTCCTTTGCAGTATTGGATAGATACTCCAATAAGAAGCCAAGCAAAGAAATTTTAGACTTAAACTTAAGCATTCAAAAATTGGATTAAACAGACGTCTCCATAACATTTCGTCCTAACAAAACTGAATACATATTCTTCTCATCAGCCCACAGAACATACTCCAGAATTGATCACATCTTAGGTCACAATTCTAAACTCAGCAAATTTAAAAGAATAGAAATTCTTTGCATCTTCTTGGACCATCATGGAATAAAAGTTGAACTCAATAACAACAGGAATCTGCATACTCATCCAAAACATGGAAACTGAATAACCTTATGCTGAATAATAGCTGGGTCATAGAGGATATTATGAAGGGAATTGCCAAATTTTTGCAACAAAACAACAATGAAGACACAAATTAACAGAACTTTAGGGATACTGCAAAGGTAGTCCTAAGAGGGAAATTTATAGCACTGCAAGCCTTCCTCAGGAGAACGGAAAGAGAAGAAGTTAACAACTTAATAGGACATCTCAAGAATTGGAAAAGGAAGAACATTGCCATCACAAACCTAGCAGAAGAAAAGAAATAATCAAAATTAGAGCAGATTTAAATGAAATTGAAAACAAAATGATTATACAACAGAGCAATAATTCAAAAAGTTGTTTTTTTGAAAAGATCAATAAAATAGATAAACCTTTGGCTAACCTAACCAGGAAAATAAGAGTAAAATATCTAATTTCATCAATCAGAAATGAAAGATGAAATAGCAACAGACTCCTCAGAAATTCAAAAAATCTTTAATGAATATTACAAGAAACTCTATTCTCAGAAATACAAAAACCTGAAGGAAACAGATCAATACTTGGAAGCACATCACGTTCCTGGAATTAGCCAGAATGAAGTGGAAATATTGAACAGGCCTATATCAAGTTCTGAAATAGCAACAACGATACAAAATCTCCCTAAACAGAAAATCCCAGGACCAGATGGCTTCAAATCAGAATTCTATCAATCCTTTAAAGAGGAACTACTACCTATATTACACAAATTTTTCCAAAATATAGAAAATGAAGGAATACTATCCAACACATTCTATGAAGCAAACATCACCTTGATCCCCAAACCAGGAAAAGATCCAACAAGAAGAGAAAATTATAGACCAATATCACTAATGAATATCGATGCAAAAATATTTAACAAGATCCTAGCAAACAGAATCCAGCATTGCATCAAACAAATTATACACCATGACCAAGTGGGTTTTATCCCAGGGTCTCCAGGCTGGTTCAATATACATAAATCTATAAATATAATTTAGCACATAAACAAATTACCAAACAAAGACCATATGATTCTCTCAATTGATGCAGAAAAAGCTTTTGACAATATCCAGCATCCCTTCATGTTCAGAACACTTTAAAAAATTGGCATAGAAGGGACATTTCTTGAACTGATAGAGGCCATCTACACAAACCCATAGCCAATATAATATTGAATGGAGTTAAATTGAAATCATTTCCACTTAGATCAGGAACCAGGCATGGTTGCCCATTGTCTCCTCTGCTCCTCAACATCGTAATGGAAGTTTTAGCCATTGCATCAGGGAAGAAAAGGCGATCAAGGGTGTCCACATAGGGTCAGAAGAGATCAAACTTTCACTCTTCACAGATGATATAATGGTATATCTGGAAAACACCAGGGATTCTACTGCAAAACTTTTAGAAGTGATCAAGGAATACAGCAATGTCTCAGGCTACAAAATCAACACCTTATCAATCTGTAGCCTTTATATATACCAACAATAGCCAAGCCGAAAAAACAGTCAAGGACTCTATTCCTTTCACAGTAATACCAAAAAAGATGAAATATCTGGGAGTTTACCAAACAAAGGATGTGAAAGATCTCTATAAAGAGAACTATTAAACTTTAAGAAAAGAAATAGCTGAAAATGTTAACAAGTGGAAGAATACACGATGCTCATGGCTGGGAAGAATCAATATTGGTAAAATGTCTATACTACCAAAAGCAATATATAATTTTAATGCAATTCCTATTAAAGCTCCATTGTCATATTTTAAGGACCTTGAAAAAATAATACTTCATTTTATATGGAATCAGAAAAAAACTTGAATGCCAAGACATTACTCAGAAATAAAAACAAAGCAGGAGGAATCACGCTACCAGACCTGAGACTGTACTATAAATTGATAATGATCAAAACAGCATGGTACTGGCACAAAAACAGAGAGGTTGATGTTTGGAACAGAATAGAGAACCAAGAGATGAATCCAGCTACTTACCGTTACTTCATCTTTGACAAGCCAATTAAAAACATTCAGTGGGGAAAAGACTCTCTAACAAATGGTGCTGGGTGAACTGGCTAGCAGCCTGTAAAAGGCTGAAACTGGACCCACACCTCTCACCATTAACTATGATAAACTCTCACTGGATTAAAGACTTAAACTTAAGACATGAAACTATAAAAATACTACAAGAAAGTTCAGGGAAAACTCTTGAAGGAATTGGCTTGGGTAAATATTTTATGAGGAGGACTCCCCCAGGCAATTGAAGCAGTATCAAAGTACCCTACTGGGACCTGATCAAACTAAAAATCTTCTGTACAGCTAAGAACAGATTAAGTTTAGCAAGCAGACAGCCCTCAGAATGGGAGAAAATATTTGCAGGTTATGCCTCCAACAAAGGTTTAATAACCAGAATCCACAGAGAACTCAAACGTATTAGCAACAAAAGAACAAGTGATCCCTTCTCAGGATGGGCAAAAGACTTGAAGAGAGACTTCTCTAAAGAAGACAGGCACATGGCCTACAGCACATGAAAAAATGTTCACCATCCTTAATTATCAGAGAAATGCAAATCAAAACTACTTTGAGATATCGCCTAACTTTAGTAAGATTAGCCCACATAACAAAATCCCAAAACCAGAGATGTTGGCATGGATGTGGAGAAAAAGGAACACTTCTACACTGCTGGTGGGAATGCACACTAATATATTTCTTTTGGAAGGATGTTTTGAGAATACTTAGAGATCTAAAAATAGAACTACCATTTGATCCTATAATTCCTTTACTAGGTATATACCCAGAAGACCAAAAATCACATTATAACAAAGACATATGTACCAGAATGTTTATTGCAGCCCAATTCATAATTGCTAAGTCAAGGAAGAAACCCACGTGCCCATCGATCCACGAATGGATTAATAAATTGCAGTGCATGTATACCATGGAATATTACACAGCCTTAAAGAAAGATGGAGACTTTACCTCTTTCATGTTTACTTGGATGGAGCTGGAACATATTCT
>CAUYON010128770.1:0-20399 GCA_963573935.1 Arctocebus calabarensis
ATACATAATTCCCAGCTACTCGGGAGGCTGAGGCAAGAGAATCGCTTGAGCCCAAGAGCTGGAGGTTGCTGTGAGCTGTGACTCCACAGCACTCCACCAAGTGCGATAGAGTGAGACTCTGTCTCCACAAAAAAAAAAAAAAAAAGAAATACAAAGTTGCATAGTTACAACTATTAAAATAATTGTTCTTACTTATAGTTTACATTGAATTTCTGTAATAAGCTATTGAATTTTGCATTGTACGCAAAAGTTATTTCTGGATCTGCTGGGTTGTGTCCTCATATAAGTAAACCAAGTACTAACCCATTTCTAATCCCGGGGCTCTGGGCCTCTCCTGCTGACTGTCCCCCTCAGCTCTCACCAGCAGACCTAAGATCAAGGAATCACGTTTGGTTAATGAGCGAGATGTGCTTTCTTTTGGCAAATTGATATATCCCTTGAGCTGGCTCGGGAACTTTTGCTTCCTTTCCCAAATCCCAGTCGGCTCCTTTTGTCACTCTGAAAAGCAGCAAGTCCCGCAGGCATAGCTGTAGCAGGATGGTGGCTGCATTGCTGCCACACAAAGCAAGGATGCTGTGTGCCGTTTACACTATGCCAAGTAGGCTTGTTAAAACCTATATTTAAACACTGGAGTCGAGCTTGGAGATTCTGGAAATGAATGTGTTAGCCCAGCTGCTCTGTGAAGAATTCAGCTAAGTTGTTTTAAATGTTTGTTTTAACATAGAACATGATTATAAGGGAAGCTTCATATTCCTCATAAGTCTACATTTCCAAATTCTCTGTGATATGATACTTTCCTAAAAATAAAGTGAAAGTGAAAAAGTAGACAGACAGGCAGCAGCTTGCAGCCAGGGGCAGACACGGAGTCTGACAACACAAGCTGGACCTGCGCCCGGCACTGACCCTGGCACCTGCGTGACCCTCCACACACACAGTGCAAGTCTGCCCTGGGCAGCCTGTACAGTTTGCATTTGTATAACAGTTGTCCTTTCCGAGTCCTGAATCTGATTTCCAGAAGCAAGCCTGATCCGCACAAGAGGGCCAAGAGCCTGCAGGGGTTCTCATGGCACCTTCTGCCCAGAACTTTCCAACAACCACACAACGTTTTTGCAAATCCAAGTTTAAAAATGAAAAAGGAAAGGAGAGGGGACGCTAAACAAAGCCTGAAATTATTCTCCCCCAAGTAAAGCTCTCTGTGCGCGGCAGAGACCTGGTCAGGACACACAGGTCCCTGGCAGGGGGTGAGCACTCAACTGGGAGCTCAGGTCTTTCCATAGGTGCCCCCATCCCAGGGGCTACATGGGAGCTTTCAGATGACCACGAGAACCTCCCCAAGTGCAGACACAGCTTGGCCTTTTGGATTCTGGCTGGGCAGGGGCTCCAGGCCACCTGAGGACTCAGATGCCCACAGCGTCCCTGCAGTGTCACCATTCTCCCCTGTCCCCAGTGCTCCCCTGGACACAGGAGACATGTGTTGGGAGTGGTCTTCAGGTCAGGGCGTGCCGGGGACAGCCCAGAGCACAAACACACCCAGCCCTGGCTGTGGGGACAGCTCCTCACCCCACAAGAGGGACCCCTACTTCAAGAGGGAAAAACATGCTAGATTTCATTCATTTCCCAGTTCGTAGCCATGTCTTGACCACGGTGTGGGGCTGCGGTCTCGGGGGAGATTTCTTTGATGCCTGCCCCTCCACAGAGACGTGAAAGCTGGCAATCCTATCCATTACGTTAGTTCTTAAATTTCAGCTAAAATTGTTCTGGTCTTTAAAACCCAAAAGTCTGTTCTGTGAGGCTTACAAAGGATTGCGTAGCCAGCCGCTGAAGGAGGCCCCTCGTAACTCTGAGGCTCTTCCACATGCAGAGAACGCTGACAACAGGTTCCTCTGTTTCCAGACTAAGGATGAGGTAACATCAGCCCAGGCGTCTTGCAGACTCCTGATGATAAACGCAGCAGCATGGCCCAAGTCTGGACACCAGACCCAGTTCATCTCTGCCCAGGACAGCACCTCACAGCAGGCAGGACCCTCACAGGCCTCGGAGCCTTCAGGGGTGGGGGTCACCTCTACAAGGGTGGGAGCTGCCCACCCCTCCCCTGGGGACTGGCCAGAGCCCCGTGAGAGACAGTGATTTTCCCCAAACCAGGCATCAGTTTGTAGCCCCTGAGGGCAGCCAGGACAGCCAGTCCTGCTCCCTGAGCTCACAGGTAGCCATTTGTCTGTGACAGGCATGGGCACACAGGTGTGCACACATACACACACCACGTGCACACACACACACACCACGTGCACACACACACATACATACACCACGTGCACACACATACATGTGCACACACATTCACACATGTGCACGCACGTACGCGTTTCCTACTTGCCTGTATCTTTTCCAGGTTTCCATCCTTAAGGCCTTCAAAAAGAAAGAACAACCAAATGTAACCAATTTTAATACTTCAGCGCTGATAAAATTCTAGCAGAGGACAGTTCCATTCTGCTTGGGACCCTCATACTTCAACAACACAAGGGCTGATTTTACATCTAAATTAGACCAGGCAACTTAGGGTACAGAATTGGCTTTTGAAAGTTTAGTGAACAGAACCTCAGCAAATACTGCCTGAGAGAATCAATGTAAGAATAACCGATGAGCTGTCTGTGGTGAATTTCAGGGTCCAGTCAGCGGCAGGCATGGTGTGGGCGTGGCATGGTAGGATTGGGTTTGGGTGAGCTGTCCTTCCTATACCCAGGAGCGCTGGCTCAGATGACATGAACACCAGGTCACTCTTGCTGTGCAGGCTGTGGAGGGTCCCGCCACCCACACCCAGGCCCCTCCTGGCCTTGTGGCTCCACTACCCTAGCACACGACTTGCTTAAATCTTGAGGTTATCTCATGGTCAAGATATCTGTGGGCGTTCTAGATATCACATCCATATTTCAGAGATCGGAAAAGAGGAAGAGGAGAAAAGGGCACCACTCCCTTCCCTTCTGCTTTTATTCTGTAGACCTTTCTGGAAACCCTCTGTTGCCACCCCACCCCAAACACACATTTCATTTTGCACTTCTTTGGCCAGAGCTCGGACAGCCACACCTCGCTGGAGAGAAGCTTTGGGGATGGGCGGCCCCAAAACTGAAAGTTGTAAGTTCTGTTGGAGGGCAGAAGGGGTCACTGAGCATGGGGGGGACATCTTGCAGGCTGTGTCATCAGACTTAATCAATTCCTGTAAAGTCGTCTTAAAACAAGCAGTTATTATAGTATAGCTTTAATGCAACCACAAATCAATAATTCCCATTTTTGCTGAGTGCCCAAGTGTTTTCAGCTGAGAAAATGAGTTGAAAATAAAGTATTGTTTGATGTTACCCTGAGCCCAGAGAGCATCCGTCCCTCTCTTTCACTGTGTAAGTTCTCACGCAGTCAGGAAGACTCAGGGGTGACCCATGCTGTCAGTGGTGGGTGGGCACTGGGGCAGGGCTGTGCGTGTTCCAAAGACATTGGTTATCCGGAGAATGGTTTGCTGTTTACTGGACAATTGCTTGTTCTTATTTACAGGTGTAATGCTTGCATTCTCCGAGCATGTATTCCCTGGAAATCTCATTTGTAGATAATTACTTGAAAGAAACTGAACTGGCTGGAAAATTCTGAATATGCAGAGGCAAGTCCCAGAGAGGGGACTTCAGCTGAGAGGCCAGAGCACCTGAATGGTCCGATCACAATTTCTCCTCTCAGCATTTGGCAGCTAATAAGGTCCCTTGTTAAAAAAAAAAAATTCTCCCTAGCTCGCCAAGCTCCAGCCGAAGGAGAAGGGGGGTAAATAAGGAGGTCTTTATACCATGGCTCGTACAAAGCAGACTGCCGGTAAATCCACCAGTGGTAAAACACCCAGGAAGCAACTGGCTACAAAAGCTGCTCGCAAGAGTGCGCCCTCTACTGGAGGGGTGAAGAAACCTCATCGCTACAGGCCTGGTACTGTGGCACTCCGTGAAATAAGACGTTAGCAGAAGTCCACTGAACTTCTGATTCGCAAACTTCCTTTCCAGCGTCTGGTGCGAGAAATTGCTCAGGACTTTAAGACAGATCTGCACTTCCGGAGTGCAGCTATTGGTGCTTTGCAGGAGGCAAGTGAGGCCTATCTGGTTGGCCTTTTTGAAGACACCAACCTGTGTGCTATCCATGCCAAACGTGTAACAGTTATGCCAAAAGACATCCAGCTAGCACGCCGCATACGTGGAGAACGTGCTTGAGAGTCCACTATGATGGGAAAACATTTCATTATCAAAAAAAAAAAAATTCTCTTCCTCCTGTTATTGGTAGTTCTGGATTTTTTTTTTTCTTGCAGTTCGGCCGAGGATAGGTTTGAACCCGCCATCTTCTGCATACGGGGCCGGCCCCCTACTCGCTGAGCCACAGGCACCGCCCCAGTTATTGGTAGTTCTGAACGTTAGATTTTTTTTTCCCCATGGGGTCAAAAGATACTTAAGTACATGATTGAGACTGGAAAAATAGGGGACAAAAATCAGGTTTTGGCAGTTTTTCCATTTTCATTTGTGTGTGAATTTTTAATATAAAATGCAGGGATGTGCAGCATTAATGCGAGTCAAAATGCTTCAGTGAACAAGTTTCAGCAGTTCAACTTTGTAACAATTATAAATAAACCTGTTAAATTTTTCTGGACAATGCCAGCATTTGGATTTTTTTAAAACAAGTAAATTTCTTATTGACGGCAACTAAATGGTGTTTGTAGCATTTTTATCATACAGTAGATTCCATCCATTCATTATACTTTTCTAACTAAGTTGTCCTACATGCAAGTACATGTTTTTAATGTTGTCTGTCTTCTGTGCTGTCCCTGTAAGTTTGCTATTAAAATACATTAAACTGTAAAAAAAAATAAAATAAAATAAAGAACATAGACCTCCATTCTAGTAACAATACAAATTTTGAGAGAAAATGCAAATGTTATTAATGAAGTAGTAGCAGGGGGGTAAAAGAATATTTTTATATAAAATTAGATACTCAACTAATGTACATATTGGAAAAGCCACAGTATGGTGACAACTTCATCTCACTGATACACCTATGTCCCCTGCCTATGCATTTCTCATCCTAATAACAGTATGTAATTAGGAACAGTGTTAACCCTACATATTTCATATTTCTTTAAAAAGTCCTGCTTCATTGTGGCAGTCACCTGTAGTCCTAGCTACTCTGGAAGCTGAAGCAAGAGAATTGCTTTAGCCCAAGAGTTTGGGGTTGCTGTGAGCTGTGACGCCACAGCAGTCTACCAAGGGCAATATAGTGAGACACTGCCTCAAAAAAAAAAAAAAAGTCCTGCTGTACTGCTAATTACTGAACAATTTCCCAAAAAGTCCGGGACATCATTTTTAGTACTATTTAGAGCCAGTGATAGTAAAACACCACAACCTCAGAGAAATTGGAAAGCTGTGCAAGGGTCACCGAAACATACTGTTAACATCAAAAAAACAACTCTTTTTTTTTTTTCTTGAGACAGAGCCTCAAGCTGTCGCCCTGGGTAGAGTGTCATGGCATTACAGCTCACAGCAACCTCCAATTCCTCGGCTCAAGCGAGTCTCCTGCCTCTGCCTCCCAAGTAGCTAGGACTACAGGCGCCCGCCACAAATTTAAAAAATTAAAACAAAGATATTCATGAAAATCACATAGCAGTTTAATATATAAAAAAGCAGAATCCCAAGGTATGTACAATTTTGTTTATACCAAAGTTATACACAAACATATGCACAACTCGACAAGGACTTTAACTTTTTGTGATGTTGCAATATTGCCTACCAAAATAAGCCCCCAAATCTGATTTGGCGTCCATAGCTCAGTGGTTATGGTGCCAGCCACATACACCGGGCTGGCGGGTTTGAGCCCGGCCAGGGCATCTAAACAATGACAACTACAGTAAAAAGAAAATAGTCAGGCACTGTGGCGAGCACTTGTACTTCCAGCTATTCGGGAGGCTGAGGCCAAGAGAATCACTTGATCCCAAGAGTTTGAGTTGCTGTGAGCTGTGCTGCTTTGGTACTCTACCAAGGGTGACAAAGTGAGACTCTGTCTCAAAAAAAAAAAAAAAAAAAGAAACCCTCAAATCTAACAAAAACAAAACTAAAAAGGTACATAAACTGGAATTTTTCTATCCCTCTATATGGTTCAGATGTTCAAATCAAAACAATCTAATTATTATTTAGGTTAGTCCATCCCTGAAATATTTTATGAAATAAAAAAGACTAAAAGCTGGGCTCCATAGCTCAATAGAGTGCTGGCCCTGTAAACTGGGGTCTGCAAGTTTGAACCTTACCTGAGACTGATTGAGAAGAAAAAAAAGAGAAAGAGAAAAAATAAAGAAGGCTAAAAAGTACAGAAAGTAGCATAATTCTCAAAAAGGACTGTACTCTGCTGAGATATTGAGAACACAATAACTTCTAGTTTTATAGTACAAACATTAACCCAAACTATTATAGCCTATAATAGTACTTTATTCAAATAAACACTTAGAATTACTTAAATCACAAAACATTTACTGTGTTAGCTTTTAGCTTTTTGCCATCCCAACAAACTGGAGGAATTCCCAAGAGTATTCTTTAGATATGAGCACTATTAGATAGAAACAGATTGCTCCATGTCTTTTTAAAAATATAGAAAAAAATATGTTTCGGGGGAAGAGAGAATGAGATCACTCTAGATAATTTATCTTCTCCAAGGCAAAAAAACAAGAAACATGATATTTAATTCCTTCCAAGTTTTTTCACAGTCTATAGAATATCAAGTCCAAAATCTCTATCATTGCCCACAGCTGGTCAACAACAGACTCTTGCTCACATACCCTAGCTTCACTTCCCAACACCAGTTGCCAAAGTGAACCACCCTTGTGCAATTTGGCCACAAGAGCTCCCAATAGCTGAACTTCTTTACAAGTTTTCTTGTGGCACTGTTTCACAACTCCATACCTTGGAATGGTGCCTATTCCTTCTTAGTCCTCCCTTCCCGTTCTCACTCCCTGCCCCCAGACTTTCTCATATATACCATCTAAATCAAACCTGGAAGATTCAACTCAAAATGCCTTATTTATGCAGGTTTCCACCATTTACAAATTCCAGAAGAGATACCACTCTTGCCTTCTAAGCTACCATTACATCTTTTAATATTTTGTATTATTTTACTTAGGACACTTAAGTATAGTTATTATTTACACGTGTGAATTTCCAGACAGTGATCTATATGACAGCAGGGTCCATGTCTTATTTATGATCTTTATGGCCTGCGCAGGGCCATCGCCTGCCAGTAAAACAGATGCTCAATACATTTGTTTAAATGAGTAAATAGCTAGGTAATTATGGAAATCTACCACTAGTCTTTTATTAGACTAAAATATAGTGTTCATAATATTCTCCATTTTAGTTCTAAACTTACTGTGTAATAATATAGTACTAAACTTTGCAATAATTAATTTACTAATGTTTTTCTTCCTCACTCTCTGGAAAATCTCTGAAAAGTAATGTTGGGAATGTTCCACCATAGAAACTAGATAGCATAAAAGACTATCAGCTATAATATTTTTTCTTTTTGAGACAGAGTCTCACTGCTACCCTTGGTAGAGTGCCGTGGCATCACAACTCATAGCAACCTCAAACTCTTGGGCTTAAGCGATTCTCTTGCCTCAGCCTCTCAAGTAGCTAGGACTACAGGCACCCGCCACAATGCTCAGGCTGGTCTGGAACTCATGAGCTCAGGTAATCCACCCACCTCAGCCTCCCAGAGTGCTAGGATTACAGGTATGAGCCATAGCACCCAGCCGATCAGCTATAATTTTATTTCTTTTCCTGGTAATAGGTAATTATATACAATACCAACAACAACCATCTTTGGAATTAGATATTTACTGTAATATTATTTCAAATCATTTTCATCTGGCATATATTTTAATTGTACACTTTAACAAGTAAGTTAAACAGGTACCAATAATGTAGGTAAGTGGTAAAACTACACAGTATATAATAATAGAAATATTTGTTTGGAATATCTTATACCTGGGCTCTAGTTCCAATTCTGTAGCAAGCTACCTGTTTTCCCTTGACCAAGTCATTTAATTTCTAATTTCTCTCATCTTTAAAGATAGTTGGATTAGACAATGCCAAGGTTCCTTATAGGTCTAAAACCTATGTGACTACTACTTTTGCTCACGTATCTATCAAGTCAGTCAAAGTTTCCATGAGCTTTTTGAAAGCAAGGGCCCATTCTTGTCTGACACTAAACTTGCAGTTATATTTTTCATACTAACTGCTGCTAATCCATACGGTGTCCCACAAGTCACCATACATAGGGAAAATGGGAAATTATATTTAAATATACCTTTATTTACAAAATATTCTCTTTGTGTTGGCTACCTCACAAAAAACAAAAAACAACAACAACAAAAAAAAGGACATCCTAATGAAATCTACATACAACACAACACTTTGGGTGGCACAGCTATTATACTTGTTAGCAGAATTAAGATTCAACATTATCTCTCTCCTTTTTTTTGGGGGGGGGTCCTTGAAACTGAGTCTTCTGATGCCCCAGCTAGAGCATGCAACCTCAAACTCCTGTGCTTGTAGGATCCTCCTGCCTTATCCTCCTATGGAGCTAGGATTACAGGCACAAGCTACCACGGCTGGCTAACTTTTCTTATGTGGAGATGGAGTTTTGCCTGTAGCTCAGGCTCAGTGTTCAACATTATTGAAGTCCTGACCTTGGTTCACAAATTCTGCATACAGTGTTGGATCTGAAAAGTTCAACTGCTAACAAAATACTCAATGTGGCACTTGTAGAAGGATGTTTCATCAGAAGAAATGAAGTTCTTTGGTGTAATACTAAACACAACTCTGAATTTGAAGGCACAATTAGTTTATCAAAGAGTGGTTACACTGAAACCCCTTCTTCAAGGATGTTTTTCTCCTCTGTTTTTTCCAAATATTTTAGATGTTGCATATAGTTCCTCCTGTCACAGCTCAAGGGACTGTACATACAAAGGGAGCAAAGTGAAGAATGTTAATGAGTATAGTGACAATAAATGCAAAGAACGTTATGTACAGGGAAGAAGTGTGGCTATAAGAGTACAGTGTGTTTAAAAGTTAGGATTTAATCTAAGTGCTACAATCCAAAGAAGCCTACAAAATGGGGCCTATACAATTTTTGCCTATGTGATTCAGAAAATGGTTGTGTTTTCTCACAATTCCTATTATGGCAAGATAACAACGGAAAGTCTATTTGTCCTAATTTGCCATTTACATCTTGAATAATGATTCATTTGGCACAAGTTTTGCAAGTACACACAAGTGGTTCGGACTATCACATCTACACTGTCAGGTTCTACATAAGCCATTGACTTGCTTGGAAATCATGCAAAATGAAAATAGATAAAACAAGAATAGTTGTGCCTTCTAGGAAGAATTTTCCAAGTGATGTGAAAAAGAAGAAACTTTAGGAATATGAATTATGTACCTATCAATACGATAAAAAATGACGTGCCTCTCATTCTACGGTCAAGAGGTTAGTAACAATACTGAGTACATTCTTTGGCCCACAAACATAGATGATCACCAGTTATAGAAAGAAAATGGCTGTTCAATTTGAACAATCCACAGTTATTTAAGAATACACAAAGGGCAGTGCCTGTGGCTCAAGGAGTAGGGCGCTGGACCCATATACCAGAGGTGGTGGGTTCAAACCCAGCCCTGGCCAAAAAAAAAAAACAAAATCTTCACACATTTGAGCGGCACGCGCCGTCCCTATATACTGAAGGTGGCAGGTTCAAACCCAGCCTCAGCCAAATTGCAAAATAGAAAAATAGCCAGGTGTTGTGGCAGGTGCCTATAGTCCCAGCTACTTGGGAGGCTGAGGCAAGAGAATCGCCTAAGCTCAAGAATTGGAGGTTGCTGTGAGCTGTGTGACGCCAAGGCACTCTACCAAGGGCAATAAAGTGATACTCTGTATATATCAAAAAAAAAAAAAAAAAAAAAGAATACACAAAGCTTATATAATAGACAGAGCTGATCAGGACTGTGGATGTTACGGATTTACAAGAGGTCCTATAAATGGTGGAAAAAATTATCTTCTGACTGATGGAAGATGCAGCTGTGAACAGTTTACTCATTAGATAAGAAGCTTATGAGCAATGTGAGGAAGAGAAATTCAAGAAAAAGGAGAAGATCATAATCTTCTAAAACTGATTAAAAGGCTAAATGGGAAGATGTATTTTAGAATGCAAAATTTTAAAACATTTGCAGAAGAAGGAGAAAGGTGGAAAGAGAGAAACCATTTTGTGTTGAGACATGCAAGAGGAAGCCTGGACTTCATCCTGGAGATTGCTTCAAGTGTGACACTCAGCCTGGTGCAATGGCTCACACCTGTAATCCTAACACTCTGGGAGGCCTAGGTGGGTGGATTGCTTGAGCTCATGAGTTTGAGACCAGCCTGAGCAACAGCAAGATCCATCGCTACTAAAAATAGAAAAACGGAGGCAAGAGGATGGCTTGAGCCCAAGAGTTGGAGGATGCTGTGAGCTATGATGACAACCATGGCACTCTATCCAGGGTGCCAGCTTGAGATTCTGTCTCAAAAAAAAAAAAAAAAAGTATGGCACTCAAAAAAATTAGAAACAAATACATTTTAATTATTTTATGTAACCTAAAATTGATAATAAAATCGCCAGATGAGCTCAAATTTATGCCTTCTCTTTTAAAACTATAGGAAAATTACAAGTAATCCACCAATTTCTTTCAAGAGCTGAGGAATATGCTGGTGGCAGCACAATTGAACTGAAAGAGGACATGGAAGAAAAAGTGTAAGCATTTAGCTTTATTCATTCCCAAATTCCTATGCAATGACTAAAGAAACAAGGACAAGGAGAACAGATAGATAAGGAGACCGCAGATTAGAAACATCAACAATATAGTAAAAGGTGAAAAGCGAATAAATCAATGGTAACTTATTTAGCAGAAATTAGAAAGCTCAAGTATTGCAGAAAAAGAATCTAAACACTAGATTACTTAGTTGTACTGAAAGAAATGTTACATTTCTGTTGGAGGCTTAAGGGGAAAAATTAATGAAAGTGTGTAAATAACAATGAGGATTTTGAGAACTTTTTTTGCTGGGCATAGTGGCTATCATCAGTAATCCTAGCACAGTTCTCTGAGGTGAAGGCAGGAGGATCTCATGAACTCAGGAGTTTGAGACCAGCCTGAATAAAAGCAAGATTCCCATCTCTACTAAAAAATTAGCTGAGCATTGTGGCAGAAACCTATAGTCCCAGCTGCTCTGAAGGCTGAGGCAGGAGGACTGCTTGATCCCAGGAGTTTGAGGTTGCAATGAGCTAGGCTGACACCCTCTAGCATGGTATAAAATAAATGAAAATCTAAGACAATTGCTAAAGATTTTATCTAATCTAGCGAGTTGCTATTTTTCAAAATTTATCAATTTTAGCTTTGGTTTTTCAGGGATGGTGGTAGGGGGAAGATTTAAAATCTCTAAAAATGGCTGGGCATGGTGGCTCATGCCTGTAAACCCAGCACTCTAGTAGGCTGAAGCAGGTGGATTACCTGAACTCACGAGTTGGAGACCAGCCTGTGCAAGAACGAGACCCTGTCTCTAAAAAATAGCCAGGCATTGTGGTGGGTGCTGGCAGTCCCAGATAGTATGGAGGCCAAAGCAAGAGAACTTCTTGAACCCAAGCATTTCAGGTTGCTAAGAGCTATGATGCCACATTATTCTACTGAGAGTAACAAAGTGAGACTCTATCAAAAACAAAAAAAAGATAACTTTTTAAAAAAAAAATTAAGCATCAGTAATTTTTAATTCTGAGGGAAGTAAGATGGTGGTCCCCACTGAAAATGAAACAGAAAAATGATGTTCTTGGTTGCGCATGGTGGCTCATACCTATAATCCTGGCACTCTGGGAGGCAAAGGTGGGTGGACTGCCTGAGCTCAGGAGTTCGAATCCTGTGTGAGCAAGAGTGAGACCCCCATCCCTACTAAAAATAGAAAAATCAGCCAGGCATTGTGGTGGGTGCCTGAGGTCCCAGCTAGTTGGAAGGATCACTTGAACTCAGGAGTTTGAGGTTGCTATGAGCTATGATGCCTCGGCAATTACCCAGGGCCACATATGTCTTAAAAAAAAAAAAAAAAAGATGTTCTCATGGCTCAGCTATAAACAACATCTTTCAGCCAAAATGCTATAAATGTAGAAAAATAGTTTAACCCCCAAATAGGGCATAAGTATTTTGGGAGAACACAGGAAGAATATATATGCCATTAACAATGGCATATGTGAGAAAATCAAACAGTATCTAATACTGAAAAAAATAAAGAAATAATATTATTGGTCTTTCTCCATACTTGGAGAATAACCTGTCTCTCCATCTGAGATGTACTTTTTTCACTTTGCAATAAATATTGTGTGTGGGGGGGAAAAAGGAAATAATATTTAGAAATAAAGAGGACATTTGCCTATAGGGGTCAGGACTTTTACACCTATATAACATAGTTATTATAATTAAAAACAAATATATAGATGTATTTTTTATAATTTGTTTTTTTGTTTTTTTATTGAGACAGAGCCTCAAGCTGTCACCCTGGATAGAGTGCTATAGCATCACAGCTCACAGCAACCTCCAATTCCTGGGCTCAAGCGAGTCTCTTGCAAGTAGCTGGGACTACAGGCGCCCGCCACAACACCCGGCCATTTTTTGGTTGCATCTGTCATTGTTGTTTGGCAGGCCCGGGCTCAGGTATACATGGCTGGCACCTTAGCCAATTGAGCCACAGGCACCAAGCCTATAATTTGTACTTATGTATCTATGTACTCTCTCGTTTTTATAACCCTAACTCAGGAAAAAATGGATCAATCTGGCATCATCTGCTCCTTGAAAGCCCAATATGACTAGTAGTAAACTTCACCGCCTTTGATAAGAGCTTTGCATTTTTTCTGCAAAAGTAAATTCAGACAGTTTTCTCCTTAGGATACATGATGATATCATGTAAATAACGATTCTAAATTTCTCCAACGATCAAATCTTTCGTTCTATAAACTTCTGTGCAGCAACCATCCTACTTTGGAGTCCTGCTCAACAATTCCAAATTGGCTTACCAAATCTGAATTTTTTTTTTTTTTTTTTTTTGAGACAGATTCTCTTTGTTACCCTTGGCAGAGTGCTGTGGCATCACAGCTCACAGCAACCTCCAACTCCTGGGCTTAAGCAATTCTATTACCTCAGCCTTCCAAGTAGCTGAGACTCAAGGTGCCCACCATAACACCTGGCTATTTTTTGGTTGTAGGGTCATTTTTTTTTTTTTTTTTTTTTTTTTGAGACAGACCCTCCGTGGCATCATAGCTCACAGCAACTTCCAATTCCTGGGCTCAAGTGAGTCTCCTGCCCCTGCCTCCCAAGTAGCTGGGACTACAGGCGCCTGCCACAACGCCTGGCTATTTTTGGTTGCAGCCATCATTGTTGTTTAGCAGGACCCGGCTAGATTCGAACCCGCCAACTCAGGTATATGTGGTTGGCGCCTTAGTCCACATTGAGCCAGAGGCGCCGAGCCTAGGTGTCATTGTTGTTTGGCAGACCTGGGCTGGATTCGAACCCACCATCTCAGAATAAATAGGGTGCAGTTCCAAAAACAATTTAAACTATAACATCACAAGGAACAAGAATTTGATGTACATCTGATATGTTCTCTTTTTTTGAGACAGGTTTTGCTCTGTCACCCAATGGCATCACCTTAGTTCACTGCAACCTCTAACTGCTGAGTTCAAGCAATCTCACCTCAGCCTCTTGCATGGCTAGGATTATAGGTGTGGGCCATTGTGCTTGATCCCCACATTTGATATTCTTCTAAGAAAATTAAAATGCACTTTAACTGAAGTGATAGTTTTAAATTGAATCCCTCCACAACATATAGTGTTTTTATATCACCAAAACAAAGGATATAATATGGGACATCTGTAAAGCAGATGCATAAAATAATCATCTCTTATTGAGGAGAAACAAGGGAAAAACGTTTGTCAGGTCTATAACTTACTTTTAAATGGCTCAAAAATACAAACACACACACGTACCCACATACATACTTCCAGAGAGATAAAGCACAGAAGATAAAATATTCACAAATGGTAATTCTAGATGACAGTATATTATGAATATCTTTTACTTTTCTGTAAGATTGAACATTTTCTTCATACAAAGTTAAAAATTAAAACAACTGGCTCGGCGCCTGTGGCTCAATGGGCTAAGACGCAAGCCACATACACCTGAGCTGGTAGGTTCGAATCCAGCCTAGGCCCGCCAAATAACAATGATGGCTGTAACCAAAAACTGGCCAGGTGTTGTGGCGGGCGCCTGTAGTCCCAGCTACTTGGGAGGCAGAGGCAGGAGACTTTCTTGAGCCCAGGAATTGGGAGGTTGCTGTGAGCTGATGCTACAGCATCTATCCAGGGTGACAGCTTGAGGCTCTGTCTCAAAAAAAAAAAAAAAAATTAAAAACAACTTTTGTTTTTTTTGAGACTGAGTCTCTGTTGCCCTGTAGAGTGCTGTGGTATCATCATAACTCACCCATCTTGTGTTCAAGTGATCCTCTTGCCTCAGGCTCCAGAGCAGCTGGGACTACAGGCACCACTACCCCTGGTTAGTTTTTTCTATTTTTAGTAGAGACAAGGGTGAGAGGGTGTCTGGCTCTTGTTCAGGATGGTCTCGAACTCAGGCAATCCACCTGCCTCCCAGAGTGCTAGGATTACATCCTACCATGCCTGGCCCAAAATAAATTTAAAAAAGAAAAGTTTTGTATTAGGTATATAAAGCAAGTGTTCACTTGTATCAAATTATGTACATTATCTAAATAATATCTTTACAACAAATCTGTATGGTACATTTACTATCTGCCTTTTACAGAGGAAGAAAATCAAATTTGGAAAGCCTTCAAGTCTCCTACTTTTAGCCACTTTGGGAGGAAAGTAATGACAGGACTTCTACAACTTGTTTTGTTCCATCCACAGAACCTAAAAATTTGCAAATTTGGCTCAGCGCCTGTGGCTCAACGGGCTAAGGCGCCAGCCACGTACACCTGAGGTGGCAGGTTCGAATCCAGCCTGGGCCCGCCAAACAACAATGTCAGCTACAACCAAAAAATGGCCGGGCGTTGTGGTAGGCACCTGTAGTTCCAGCTACTTGGGAGGCGGAGGCAGGAGACTCGCTTGAGCCCAGGAATTGGAAGTTGCTGTGAGCTGTGATGCCACCGCACTCTATCCAGGGTGACAGATTGAGGCTCTGTCTCAAAAAAAAAAAATTTTTTTTGCAAATTTATAGGAAATATTGAACAATGTTGCAAATTCTTATACAATGTGTCAATGTTTGGTTGGTTGGCTAGGTTTTCCACTGATTCAGTTTCATTTGTTTAAAATGTTAACACTTTCTAAGTAAAAGGTTAACATTTGATTTTATTGTGCCTTCATTTTAACACTTTTAACATCATGTATCATCACAAGCTTTCACTTTCAGATACATGGTTTTCAAAACTTGTTAAAGCTGAACCACACCTTTCAAACAAAATCTTTTCAAAAACTCAATACAGCTTTTGCTATAGGCTTTGGTGACTGCTGTCCAAATGGGCAAATTCATGAAACCTGGGAAAGTGGTGCTGGTCCTGGCCTGACGCTACTCTGCATGTAAAGTCGTCATCGTGAAGAACATTGATGATGGCACCTCAGACCACCCCTATAGCCATGCTCTGGTGGCTGGAATTGACAGCTATCCCCTCAAAGTGACAGCTGCCATGGGCAAGAAGAAGATTGCCAAGCGATCAAAGATCAAGTCTTTTGTAAAAGTTTATAACTACAAGCACATCATGCCCACAGGGTACTCTGTGGATATTCCCTTGAACAAAACTGTCATCAACAAAGATGTCTTCAGAGACCCTGAGCTTAAACGCAAGGCCCAATGAGAGGCCAAGGTCAAGTTTGAAGAGAGGTACAAGACGGGCAAGAATAAATGGTTCTTCCAGAAACTGTGGTTTTAGGTGTTTTTGTTTCAATCATTAAAAATATTTAAAACAAACAAACAAACAAAACCCCAAAAACACAATACATAAAATAAATAACAGAGTCATGACTGTTCACTTCTCTTTTCCTATTCCCTGGACTTTGTGGGATACCATATGAAACCAATTAATTTAAATAATACCCAACTATAAATTTTAATGATCACAACTACCAAAAACATAACCAGCTAAAGAAGCTGAAGTTACAAATTACAATTTAAGCGCTTGAGTGATAGTTTAGTAATTCAGATAAAGAAAGAACATAGAAATAAACGTCTTATTTTAGAACTCATGGAAGCGTATGTCACAGGACGAGCTGCTAACCTTAGCCAATTTGCCTTGGTCAGAACCATCATTTTATGCTAACACACTTTTGTATTTGATCAGATACCAAAGAGGGAAAAGAGCAAAGAGGTCAATTCTTTATGCTTCTATTTTCTTATAGGCAAGTAAAAATACCCTAGTCTAATCCTAACCTACTTCACAAGGATAATATGAAGATTCTTTTTTTTTTTTTGGAGACAGAGCCTCAAGCTCTGGATAGATGCCACCCTGGATAGAGTGCGGTGGCATCATAGCTCACAGCAACCTCCAATTCCTGGGCTCAAGTGAGTCTCTTGCCTCCGCCTCCCAAGTAGCTGGGACTACAAGTGCCCGCCACAACGCCTGGCCATTTTTTTTTTTTTTTGGTTGCAGCCATCGTTATTTGGTGGGCCCGGGCTGGATTCGAACCCACCAGCTCAGGTGTACATGGCTGGCGCCTTAGCCCATTGAGCCACAGGCGCCAAGTCAATATGAAGATTCTTAAAATTGTATGTTTCCCTGTCTAAAGGGTGTCCCACAAACATAGGAGCATCCCTACCTGGATGTGAATGAAATACCACCTCTGTATCTATTCTTGCAACTATGAAGAAAACCACAAGTGAGTCAGGTGCAGTGGCTGTCACCTGTAGTCCCAACTACTCCAGAGGCTGAGGCAGGAGGACCACTTGAAGTGGGGGGTTTGAGACCAGCTGGGGGCAACATAGTGAGATCCTTAAAAAACTGAAAAAATATTAGGACATGGTGGTACAGATTTGTACCTGTACAAGCTGAGGTGGGGGGGTGCTTGAGCCCAGGAAGTCAAGGATGCAGAAAGCTGTGATTGTGCCTATGCACTGCAGGCTGGGTGACAGAGCAAGCCCTATTGCTTTAAAATAACAGAGAGGGAGTGAGGAATTGTTTGTAAATTACAAACAATTATAATTGTATATGTACATTTTCTTAATTCTTAAGGAAAGAATTATTCATATTTTAATGTTTACATGACTCTTTCAGAGCTGGTTCAGAAGCTTCAAAATTTTAAAAACAAAAGTCTCCAAAATATTCCCTGTTTTTTCAATTAATAAATATCAATCTGGAGTGAGACCTCATCTCTACTAGAAATGAAAAAAACTGAGACAAGCGGATCACTTCAGCCCAAGAGTTTGCATTTTCTGTGATCTATGATGCAATGACACTCTACTCAGGGTGACAGAAAAAATATTCCATCTGCAAAATCTATTTCCACCATTATGTCTTCCTACCTACATGATTATGATTCCATCAATTTTCCCTTCTCTCTTAATCTTCAAAATTCCTCTTTCTATTAGAACAGTATACAGAGTGGCCAGAAAATTCATGTACAATTTAAAATAGTGTACAATTTTAAATTATACACGGACTTTATGGCCACCCTCTATATAAAACTCCACAGAAATAATCTTTCCACAGAAAATGAGCAAAAGACATGAAGAAGCAATTCTTAGAAGAAATATAAATGTATATTAGTAAAAACATTTAACTTTACCTACAAACACATATACATTTATATAATACCATTTTCCCTATCAGACTGGCATAGATGAAAAGATCCTTAATAACTCAAGGTTTTGAAGTAGTAAGGAAATAACCATACACATAGACACAACATAAAGTAACTAAAAACATCTTTCTGGAGGACAAATTGGCAATATTTAACAAAAGTGCAAATTTACATATCCTTTGATTCATAAAGTACACACACTTCCAGGATTTAGCCTAAGAGAATAATCAGCAAAGTATGAACTACAACGATGTTCAGGACAGGCTCAGCGCTTCTAGCACAGCAGCTAGGGCACCAACCACATACACGGGAGCTGGCGAGTTTGAACTCAGCCAGGGCCTACTAAACAACAATGACAATTACAACAAAAAATTGCTGGGGGGCACCTCTAGTACCAGCTACTTGGAAGGCTGAGGCAAGAGAATTGCTTAAGCCCAAGAGTTTGAGGTTGCTGTGAGTTATGACGCCACAGCACTCTACCAAGGGCGACATAATAAGACTCTGTCTCAAAAACAAACAAACAAAAAAAAAGA
The DNA here is from genome assembly GCA_963573935.1 of Arctocebus calabarensis. Lineage (NCBI taxonomy): Eukaryota > Metazoa > Chordata > Mammalia > Primates > Lorisidae > Arctocebus > Arctocebus calabarensis. The sequence continues at coordinate 18,457 of CAUYON010128770.1, forward strand.
TGTTCAGTACAGTATTAATTATAATATTAAAAAACAAAACAATTTATATGTATATTGAGATTGGGTATAATACATTGAGTAACATATAGGAATTGAAAATAAGTGGTCTAGGGCAGTGCCTGTGGCTCGAAGGAGTATGGCATCATACTCCATACACCAGCCCCAAATACCAGAGGTTGCGGATTCAAACCCAGTCCCGGCCAAAAACTGCCAAAAAAAAAAAAAAAAAAAAAAGAAGTGGTCTACATTTAAGTTGAAATAAAATGTAACATATAGGAATTGAAAATAAGTGGTCTATATTTAAGTTGAAATAAAATGTTTGTGCTCTATTAAGCAATAAAACCAGACTTACTGCACAATTTGAATTTCTAAACTATGCCCTCATAAATGTTTTTTAAAGCCATTACATTTCTAGGATTTTTTTTTTCTGTTTTCTTTTCTTTTTTCTTTTGTTTTGTTTTGTTTTTTGAGGCTGGGTGAGATTCAGCAGTCTAGGCTAGACTTTAGTGGCATCGTCATATAGCTCACTACAAACTCAAACTTCTGGGCTCAAGTGATCCTCCTGCCTCAGACTCCTGAGTAGCTGAGAGTACAGGTGTGTGGCATCATGCTGAGATACTTTGTAGAAAGATGAAGTTTCACTATGTTGCTTAGGTTGGTCTTGAACTCCTGGCCTCAAGTGATCCTCCCACTTTGCCCTCCCAAAGTACTAGGATTACAAGTGTAAGCAACTGTAATTGGCATTTTCAAATTCTGAAAAATTATATTATCATTATTTGTTATCTCTGGTGACACTTCTAAAATAGAATTCTTAAAAAAAATTTTGGAAATAGGCATTTATTTATTTATTTATTTATTTATTTATTTATTTATTTTTGAGACAGAGCCTCAAGCTGTCACCCTGGGTAGTGCTGTGGCATCACAGCTCACAGCAATCTCCAATTCCTGGGCTCAAGCGAGTCTCCTGCCTCTGCCTCCCAAGTAGCTGGGACTACAGGCGCCCGCCACAACGCCCGGCCATTTCTTGGTTGCAGCCATCATTGTTGTTTGGCAGGCCCAGGCTAGATTCGAACCCACCAGCTCAGGTGTACGTGGGTGGCGCCTTAGCCCGCTGAGTCACAGGTGCCGAGCTGGAAATAGGCATTTTTTTAAAACTTTGCTTTTGTTTACTGATCTTTTTTTCAGATTACAAAATACATATGTTCATTTAAAAATGGGCGGAGAGGCTGGGCGCAGTGGCTCATGTCTGTAATCCCAGAACTTGGGAGGCTGAGACAGGTGGACTACTGGAGCTCACAGGTTTGAGACCAGCCTGAGCCAGAGAAAGACTCTATCTCTAAAAAATACCTGGAACCCAAAGCAGGCCAGGCTTTCCCTCCCTTCCCACCACTTTCACAGCATTTAGCCCTTGTGTATCCTGTAGCTGTGGCAGGTGTCTTTAGGGAGGCTGAGGCAAGCAGATCACTTGAATCCAAGAGTTTGAGGTTGCTGTGAGATAAGATGCCATGGTACTCTACCAAGGGCGACCAAGTGAGACTCTGTCTCAAACAAAACAAAACAAAAAAAGGGGGGGAAAAGAAACATCTCGGAAATATATAAACATCGCTGAAAGACAAAAGGCAATAATTTGCCCTCTCCTGTTTAACCCTTCTACTCTTCAAATGCTTTGTCTTCTAGCATCCTCCTTTTCCCTGTCATAAAAGCCTCACAAAACATCATGTCTTCACCCTTTGTGTGTTCAATAACACTCACACAGTGGTTTCTTAATCCCAACCTCAAGCCTAAATTTTCCTTTCTTTCTTTCCTTTTTTTTTTTTGTAGAGACAGAGTCTCACTTTATCGCCCTGGGTAGAGTGCCGTGGCGTCACACTGCTCACAGCAACCTCCAGCTCTTGGGCTTAAGCGATTCTCTTGCCTCAGCCTCCCTAGTAGCTGGGACTACA
>CAUYON010128771.1:0-37321 GCA_963573935.1 Arctocebus calabarensis
GATAAAGTTCCATTTGTAGAAGAGCCCCTCACCCAAGTGGTGTGTTATACACCCTCACAATGTGCACAGTAGGTGAGATCCCACCTCCTACCCTTCCTCCTGCTATACATCCTCCCCCCTCCCACTTCCTTCTACCCTGGAACTAGACTATAATAGTGTTTTATTATTCTTAGGAACATGTAATTGTTTATATATTGATTTCATATTAGTATGGAGTAATTGGATATTTATTTTTCCATTCTTGTGATACCTTACTAAGAAGAATGTATCTAAACTCCATCCAGGTAAATGTAAAAGATATAAAGTCTCCATCTTTTCTAATGGCTGAATAATATTCCATGGTATACATATGCCACAGTTTATTGATCCATTTATGGGTTGATGGGCACTCAGGTTATGTCCATGACTCGGCAAGTATAAATTGAGCTGCAATAAACATGCTAGTGCAAATGTCTTTGTGGTAAAATGATTTTTGTTCTTCTGGGTAGATACCTAGTACTAGGATTGCAGGGTCAAATGGAAGGTCTACTTTTAGATCTTTGAGGATTCTCCATACTTCTCTCCAAAACAGCTATATTAGTTTGCAGTCCCATGAGCAGTGTTCCCTTCTCTCCACATCCACACCAGCATCTGGTGTTTTGTGACTTCGTGATGTGGGCTAATCTTGCTGGGGTTAGGTGTTATAATAGAGTGGTTTTGATTAGCATTTCTCTAATGATTAAAGACAATGAGCATTTTTGTCATGTGTTTGGTGGTCATTTGTCTGTCATCCTCAGAGAGTTTTCTATTCATATCTCTTGCCCACTTAATAGAGTGGGCTGTTTGCACTTTTCTTATTGTTCAATTTGAGTTCTCTGTAGATTCTAGTTATCAGGCCTTAGTCGGATTCACAACATGCAAAAATCTTCTCCCATTCTGAGGGCTGTCTGCTCTGTTTGTGGTACTGTTAGCTGTGCAAAAGCTCTTTAGTTCGATCAAGTCCCAGTTTATTTATTTTTGATGTTGCTGCAATTGCTGAGGGTCCTTCCTCATACAGTTTTTCCCCAGGCCAATATCTTCAAGTGTTTTCCCCACACTCTATTCTAGAATTTTTATTCATGGCTTAAATTTAAATCTTTTATCTAACAAGAATCAATTTTTGTCTATGGTGAGAGATGTGGGTCCAATTGCAGTCTTCTGCATGTGGATAACCAGTTCTCTCAGCACCATTTATTAAACAAGAATTTTTTTTCCCCATTGCACATTTTTGTTAGGCTTATCAAAGATTAAATGACAATATGTGGCTGGATTCATCTCTAGATTCTATAGCCTATGCCATAGATCTGTATCTCTCTTTTTGTGCCAGTACCATGCAGTTTTGATCACTATACCTTTGTCATATAACCTGAAGCCTGGCAACATGATGCCTCCAGATTTGTTTTTATTTCTGAGAACTGTATTTTCTACTCAGCTTTTTTTCTAGTTCCATATAACTCAAAGTGCTATTTTTTCAAGCTCTTTAAAGTATGACAGTGGTGCTTTGTTGGGGATTGCATTAAATCTATAGATTGCTTTCGGTAGTATGGACATTTTAGTGATATTAATTCTTCCTAGCCATGAGCATGGTATGTTCTTCCATTTGTTTACATTTTCTGCTATTTCCTTTCTCAAAGTTTAATAATTCTCTTTATAGAGCTCTTTCATGTCTTCTTTTAGATATATTCTCAGATATTTCATCTTCTTTGGTGCAGTTGTAAAAGGAATAGAGTCTTTGATTTTGTTCTCAGCTTGACAATTGTCGGCATATATGAAGGCTACTGATTTGTATCCTGAGGTGCTGCTATAGTCCTTGATCTGTGGGAAGAATGGGGACCGAAGACCCCATTCTTGCCAAGAGAAAACACCCCCAGAAAAAGGGAAAAATTGAAAAGTAAGCTTAGTGAAGGTGGAACCCATGGCTCAGTGAGTAGGGAGCCAGCCCCATATAACAAGGCTGGCAGGTTCAAACCCAGCCCTAGCCAAACTGCAACAAAAAAATAGCCAGGTGTTGTGCTGGGTGCCTGTAGTCCTAGCTACTCAGGAGGCTGAGGCAAGAGAATTGCCTAAGCCCAAGAGCTGGAGGTTGCTGTGGGCTGTAAAGCCATGGCACTCTACTGAGGGCGACAAAGTGAGACTCTGTAACAAAAAAAAAGAAAGAAAAAAAGAAAAAAGAAAGTAAGCTTAGTGAATCAGAACAAAGAAAAGTCAGTTAATTTGCTTTTAAATCAGCTGCTGTTAAATGTTTTATCTGAACAAGTTTCCTGCCTTTCCTAGAATTTTGACCTATTAAGGATACAGCTTTCAAACACCCTTGCTGGATCTGTAAACACTCTGGAGAAAATAATGGCTACAGAAGATGCTGTAGCAAGATACATTAACTAGGCCATTTCCTACCCAATAAACAGTCAAAGCAAATACCCATTGTAAAGATTTGTATTTGATTGAGGCAGAGATCAAGAGAACATCTTGAGTCCTGAAATATAGGTAGGAGGCCTTATATCCCTTATTGTAGAGGAAGACCTTCTGTGGTGGTGATGAAAAGAAAATTCCTCTCTCCCCCTGACTCTTTAGAGGAGATTGACACCAGTGGCATTTTAGTTGGATTAACACTCCCTAAAAATCCATGTGTGTGACTTCAGACAGGAGGCTGCCCCCACAAAGACTCAGGTTCCAGATTTCTCAAGACTACTCAAACCCTTAAAGTTAATGATTATAGAAACAATAGGAGCTAATATGTTCACTCGAAGAAACTGCTGATGTCTTTATTCCCTTCCTCAGCTTACCCTTTAGGCTAATGAGCAAATAGCCTTCAATAAAAGCTGAGTGGAACTGACACTTGGGACCACCATCAGAACCCCTCCTGAGGGTGGTGGTCCCCTCAGTTCCCACTTCTGAAAATTCTATTCTGTGTGTCTTGTTTCTTTCTTTCTCATCTTTTCTTTCTTTCTTTCTTTCTTTCTTTCTTTCTTTCTTTCTTTCTTTCTTTCTTTCTTTCTTTCTTTCTCTCTTTCTTTCTTTCTTTCTTTCTTTCTTTCTCTCTTTCTCTCTTTCTCTCTTTCTCTCTTTCTCTCTTTCTCTCTTTCTCTCTTTCTCTCTTTCTCTCTTTCTCTCTTTCTCTCTTTCTCTCTTTCTCTCTTTCTCTCTCTCTCTCTCTCTCTCTTTCTTTTTTTTAAACAGGGAGGTATTGGGGGCCTTATGTAGTGAGACATGATGCTGCTTCCTTGTCCTCCACCTGTGACCGCGGACGCTGGACCCGCTACACCTCTCCCACCGCTGCAGCTCCTGGAGCTCTGCAGGCCCTGGTGCAACCTCTCCTCTTGCCCCAGCCTGCCAGCGGCAACTACAGACTGCCTTCTGTTTCTTTATTAGTAAATTGAGGAATATCAAAATTATGTCTAAAATAAACTTGATTTTGGAATTCGATTTTTTACCATTTCTATTAACTTTGCTGTCTACTACAACCTCATGAATTGCCCTGAAAGTTTTTTTTTTTTCTTTCTTTGAATCTTTCTGTCGCTCTGGGTAGAGTGCCATGGTGTCATAGCGCACAGCAACCTCAAACTTTTGGGCCCAAGTGATCCTCTTGCCTCAGCCTTCCACGTAGTTGAGGGTATAGCACCTGCCACAATGCTCTTACTCAGACTTGTCTTAAACTCCTGAGCTTAAACAGTCCACCTGCCTCAGCCTCCCAAAGTGCTAGATTTACAGCCATCATGCCCAGCTTGCCCTGAAAGTTATAACCAGCCTTCCGGGAGGAGAGTCTTTCTTTCTTTCTTTCTTTTTTTTTTTGAGACAGAGTTTCCCTATGTCACCCTCGGTAGAGTGCTGTGGCGTCACAGCTTACAACAACTTCAAGCTCTTGGGCATAAGCAATTCTCTTGCCTTAGCCTCCCAAGTAGCTGGGACTACAGGTGCCTTCACAACGCTTGGCTGTTTTTTGTTGCAGTTGCATTGTTGTTTAGCTGGCTCGGGCTGAGCTCAAACCTGCCACCCTCGATGTATGTGGCTGGTGCTGTAACCACTGTGCTACGGGCACTGAGCCAGGAGAGTCTTGAGTTATTGGTAGAATATAGGCATTGGGACACAAAGCCCTTCAACTCACTGGGCCTTTGCCACACTGGACCTAGACCTGCTTTATGGACTTGGCCAAGGTAAAGCAATCGCCATTAAGGACCAATTCCCATTAAGACCTCTGTCTAGGAGTTAAGTCTTCTTTTCCTTTTTTTGTGTCTTGCAGAGTGTCAAGACATACATTTGACTAACCAGCAAATCCATCAGTCAAAAGTAATTATGGATTGTCTGATGTTTGGTAGCCCTGTCATTGAGGCTGTGAAGGACTGAGAAACGGATGCACTGGTATCTCCTTTCCCTCAAGAAGCTTGTGTGTGGTTGATGACTAACTGCCCCTCTCCCCATACCTTCTATGACTATATCTAAGAAGTTTAATAAAGAAAATAGCACACAATTTTATTTGGTCTGGGAGAATTGGTCTTCCTTAGATTTGGGTGATTTCTGCTGCTTTTTTTTTAACTTAGGGCAGTGATTTTTATATATACATACATATAGATTTGAGAATTATGGGATAGAAATACTTTGCTTCCTCCCACCTCCCAGACTAAATGAGTAACCAGTGAACAGACAGGACACTTCTGAGGTCTCACCATGAAAAAGAACCATCTAATAATCAGAGTCGTCCAGTTAGAGACCATCTTATGAGATAATCAAGATGTTGAACATTTACCTAATATGCTTGAGAAAAACTTTTAACAATTACCACCATATGGTTTCTTACAACAATCTTACAGAGATGTGGGCAATATCAATATTATTCAAGTTTTACATATGGGAAATCCAAGGCTCAGAGGATTTAAGTAGGTTGTCAGTGATCACAGAGTTAGTAAGTGGTGGATCTGGGACTTGAAATCAAGTTATTTAATGACTCTGAGTATTCTGTGTTCTCTATTATATCACACTTCTGCTTAGTGGCTGCCATCATCAGAAGGTCTCAGGCAGAGACTTGTCAGGAATATTGTGGATGACATCCTAGATTAACTTAAGTTGATTGCTGTGTAGTTTAAGGGACCATAAGACTCCCCACAAATGAGTTGGCCTCATTTGGCCTTTATCGCTGCATTGTGAGTCAAACCCTGGACTGTCTCACTTCTCTTCCAGACAGAGATAACCATATCTGCAACACATTTATCCTAGAGCACCTTGGTGCTGGTACATGTACTAGATTACTTTTCTATCTGATAGAAACCTGAGGCAAAAGGAGGCTCATTTAGCAAACCTTTTTAAAATAATTCCTTTGTGTCAAGTGTTATAGCAGGCATCAGGAATATAGGAATTAATCTTACACATCCCTGTCATTAAGGAGCTCCTGGGGAGGCAGACAGAATGCTGCAGTTCAGTGCAGTTGGCAGCAGAGGCAAAAGAGTAACTGTCCTGGGGTAGTTCTACCCTGGAGAGAAAGCAACTGAGGGAACAGCATGGGCAGCAAACAGGTCATGGTTAGGGATAATCTATCTGGCAGGCCCATGGGCCCAAGAAAGGAAGACTGACATATTTTGGGAACTATGAATGACTAAATTTTGGGGGTTTATGAAGGGTTTTAATGGAAGAAAGAATTGGAGAAATAAGACTTTGTATGCTAGTCTGAGGCATTTTTACTTAATCTTGTGGGCACTGAGGAACTAGTGCAGGGTTAGAATAGGGGGCAGCAAAATTAGATTTAGAAGAATTGTTCTAGCAGATTTTTAGAGAAGGAGTGGAAGAAGGAAGACCTGTTACTAATGCGAGAAACTAAGGAATGCTCAAGGCATTGGTGTAGGCAAGGGGGAAAGGACAGCTTAGCCAACCTTTCTGAGGCAGAATCACCATCTGACTTTGCAGTATGAGGGGGAGAAAAAAGTCAAGAGTGACTCACAAGTTTTTAATTGAGATCTGTCTCTCTTATCTTGACAAATATTTGTAATCTAAATGCTGAAGATACTCCTTTGTGGCAAGTTTCAGATTACAACTTCAGCTCATTTGCCAAATTTTGACAGCCTGGGCTTTACAAACTGGTAAACATTTCTCTTTGGGGACTGACATTTTGTTTCCTTTTTTAAAACTCTGTTCTGAAATATTATAGCAATTTTTGTACTTTAAGGAATTGATGAGAGCCTGGTACATATTATATATTCAATAAAGGAATAACCAAGTAAATGAGATTGCTAATCATGGTTGACATATGAGATCATATTAGTTATGGTAAAGTGGTAGGCGTAAAATGTAACTTTGGTGATTCTGAGGTAGCATAGGCATTTGTGCTAAAATTATGTTTGGTAGTAGAATGTTAAGTATATAATTCTGAAGAATTTTTCAGTACTTCAGCTTCTTGTGAAATGTAGCCTAAGGGTTACTTGGTCATGCCTGATCATTTATAGCAGCAACCACAGAGAGATGAGGTAATTATAATCAGAGAGATGAAAACAGGTTGCATTCTTACTCCTTTAAACCTTCCACCTCCCTGACCAACCTGTATAATTCTGATGGGGTTGGGATGTGATTCGCCCGGAATCTCAGGAGTGCCCTGGGTTCAACTTATTTCTCTAGACTAATCGAGCTCCCAGCCTGGAGCCTAAGCATACACTGCATTAATCAGACTTGCTGGAATGATCACATGGTTTTCTAGCTGCCTCCCCTGTTAGCTGCCGCTTGTCAGCAGCTGGCGGAGCTGGAGGCTGCAGGCCCCTGTCTGCAGAAAGCCTTTTACTTCAGAATATTGGGGGTGTGTGGAAACCCCGCCTCTTTTTCTGCACTTTGCACTATCTGATTGACTAAATGGTTGTCCTCTGTGCCAAAAAGGCTACCCCACAGTCTAAGGAGATTGTCTCTCACTAGGTCATGTTTGCATTTGAAGAATTCAGGTATGTTCTGGGTTTTCTACATCAGTCTGCTGCTGGGTTTTTGTTCTTGCTGGGTTTTTGCTGTGTAATGACAGCTTAGGTTCTGGCTGGTTCTCACAAAAAGCACGGTTCTTTTCAGCATTTTGCGGGTTTATGGGTTTATCCTGGTCATGGATTTGCAAGATGCAGAGGTAGTGCAGGTCAGGGGTATTCACTGCATACAAAAGTCCAACGTGGATAATTAGTTCGATCATGTGTAAATTTGTTGAGGACCCCACCTGCTGCCTCATTTGAGCTGCCGTTAACTGGTGTAGAGTTGTGAATTCAGAATAGCAACTGTTTGTCTTGAATGGGTCTCTTGCTATCATTTTTTCTTCCTTTGTCAAACTCATGCAGTTCGCTGCTCTTTTTTAAAAAATGGTAATTGTAGCAGTGAAGGTGAAAAATTCTGCAGGTCTGTCTGCATAGTTGATGCTTGATTTTTGCCTGTGGTTTTCCTCATTATTGTTAATAGGAATCTCATGGCCAGCCTGTTTTCTGGGACGTGCCCTGATAATGTTTTATTAAGAGGGTCCTTTGCTTTTGTAAGAATTTCAGCTGCTGTAATTATTAATGCTTCAAATTAGATCTTTTGTGACTCTTATTTCTTCTCTTTCCTCCATCTTTTCTCCAGGAATCTTTCCATGGGTATAAATATGGGAGGGGATGTTTCCACAGGGACGGTTTCTAAGAAATGGAAATAAAGGAGGCAGAATGGGAAGGGTAATCAAATTCTTCCACCCCTTTGGAACATGTGGAAGAGTGTACATGTGTGTGGCTGTTTCTGACCTCTGACAGCTTCTCATTTTTCAAGTGGTATTTCTATGTGTTTTAGAACTGAGAATAAGTACCGTATTGATGGGCATACAGAGTGTTTGTGCGGGAATCTCAGTGCTACTTCTACACGCCTTTTTTGTTCCCTCCAAATTTTGCTGCAAGACAATAAGAGAATAACCACTTTTTATTTTGTAACAGAAAACTGGATACCTTTTAACCAATCAAGGGAATAGACAAGAGGATCATTACATCTCTGCAAAGAAAGGTGGAGCTATAAATGTTGTCCCCTACCCTTTTCTGTAAACTTGATGCTGTGCATCCAGGGAAGTTATCCTTTGTGTGTCTCTGCATTATTTCTGATGGACCAGGCTTGTATTAAGGAAATTCTTTCTATGTGGCAACATGCTTTGGTGACATGTTGCCCATCACCCTCACAGAATGACTAGAGTTTATTGTTTTATAATGCTCAATTAGAGAACTAACAAGAATTTATTTAATGTCTTATGTTGCAGTAGATTGAATTGAGAGTCCTGGGTTCTAGTTTCACTTTGAAAATTAACTTTTGTGATCCTTAGGAGAGTTATGGAAGAATTCTATAATTTGTAGAAAGTAGTACAATTGTGAAGTTCATATTTTGTTGTTAGCATCTATTTGAGAGGAAGTGAACCTTAGCTCCCCTCTTGGTTAGAGCTTGGATGGAGCCTTTCATTATATTTCATAGAGAAGAGGGATACTCATCACAGATGTAAGCTTCTAGCCCAAGAGCCAGGAGCTGGGTCTGATGAGATGAAAGAGGGTGAGTTAAAGGCTATTACGCTGATTAACTGACAAAAGGGGCCATCATTGTGGAAAGTCGACCAGAAAGGAAAGATCTGTTATCCCTTGCTTCAACTTTCTGCCTCAGTTGGTCCTGAGCAATTTTGTTATACATGATTACATTTCATGACTACTGCATGGTACCAAGCAAATGGGATTTGTGTATGTGGGGGTCATGGGCAACATAGGGACCTTGGAGGTGCTTAGCTTGTTAGCTTAGTTCAGGGAACTTCTCAAGCTTTAGCATGCAACAAAATCTCTGGAGAGCTCATTAAAACTCAGAAGAACTCTGGCCCTTCTCCCCAGAATTTCTGATTCAGTAGTTCTAGGAGCAGATGAGAATCTGCTTTTCTAACAAGTTCCCAAGTGATTCTGATGCTGTAGGTCTATGGCTTAAGAGAAGCAGATAGATTGTCACAGATATGGGAAGTTTAAGGCAAAGGCAGGATAGAGGCACAGGTGGGAAAGAAGTCAAGAGCAGGAAGAAGCAGTTCAAGAACAGGTAGGTTGACCTGAACCAGGTTAAATTATGGCCAGGTCAGTTGGACACAGGTGCCCCTCCTTTTCCTTGGGAGGTCTTACAAAGCAGTAGAAAGAAATATTGGGGTGATAATCAGAGAACTTGGTTTATAATTCTGGTGCTGCCATGTACTACCTTTGTGGGCTTGGCAAGTCTGTTGATCTTTCTTAGTGTCAGTTTTCTCAGCTGAAAATAGATTTTCGTGAAAATCTATAATGCTGTTAGAATTAAATGGTATAACATAAACTTTATAAATTATAGCAGTCCTGAATGAATTATAAAGGGAGAAGATGGCCTTGGGAGAAACTATCAGGTAATCCAGATGTGCATGTTGGCTTCATATATGGACCTACCCTTCCATACACACCCCAGCCTGAAAGCACAAGGTTGGCACAGACTATTTACATGACATTACTCCTTAGTGGACTATGAAATCCTTGAGAACTTTTGTGAATCCTGTTTTTAACTTTGTTTCTTTGATGCCTAAGACTACTTAACACATGGTAAAGTGAAAAACGTGGAAAAGCTGACCACTAACCTGAGAAAATATGTAGTGTCCTCAGCACAACATCATTGCTGCTGGAGTGCCAGGGAACTTTGTCATATTTCATAAAGGAATCTCCTCAGATGGTCTCACTCTAGAAAGTGCTGATAGTTGTTACAATTTGCTGCTGCTTGGTCTTACGCCTAGAGAGTTACAGGATCCTGAGAGCTTGAGAGGTTGAGCTAGTATTTTACAGCTGGTCAGGGGATTTTTTTGCCTGATAGTGACTACCAAACTATATTGTTCTAACACCAGGCAACTGTTCTTGCTGGCTGTTGAGGTAGACACATGTTACTTGTGTTTTTGGCTTTTTAAAAAACTTTCTTGGACAAGGTGTGTAGTGAACTAGTAGTTTTAAGTAAACATTTACCTCTTACTACATGCTACAGAGGCTGTCCTTTGAGTATTTTGTGAAAGTACCATTTAGTTTTCCTTCTACTTCTGGACTCAGAGTAGTGACTACATTCCTTTACTGCACCGGAATGAAGAGTTTTTAATGTGATTTTTCCATAATCTCCCAGTAAGAATGGAACCCAAGTCTGAGACCTCTTTCTCAGAATTCCTATACTTGACTTATTCTGATTTATTTCCAGAAGGAATGTGATATGCTAACTCCAAGATCTAAAAATCCCCACTTGGAATGTGTCAGTCACATGAAAAATGAGAAGTTGCTATTTTGAGCCTGTTTTCTTTTTTTTTTTGAGACAGAGCCTCAAGCTGACACCCTGGGTAGAGTGCTGTGGCATCACAGCTCACAGCAACCTCCAACTCCTGGACTCAAGCGAGTCTCTTGCCTCCATCTCCTAAATAGCTGGGACTGCAGGCACCCACCTCAACGCCTGGCCATTTTTTGGTTGCAGCCATCATTGTTTGACGGGCCCGGGCTGGATTCGAACCCACCAACTCAGGTGTACGTGGCTGGCGCCTTAGCTCGTTGAGCCACAGGCGCCGAGCCGAGACTGTTTTATTTTCAATGAAACATTGTTATGGAAGAGTTGAGGTTCAAACTCTAGTTCTCTAGATATAAATTCAAATTTATACCAGTTTGGGAAATGTGTTGATCCATTTTGCTTTGCTATAAAGGAATACCTGAGATTGGGTATAAGGAAAAGGGGTTTATTTGGCTTTTGGCTCTGTAGACTGTACATGAAGGTGTGGCACCAATGTCTGCTTCTAGTGAGGGCTTCAGAGAGCTTCCACTGGAGGCAGAAGGCAGAGGGGGAACAGGTATGTCACATGGCAAGAGAAGGAGGAGGTAGTGCCAGGTCCCTTTAAACATCCAGCAAACACCTCCCACCAGGCTCCCCCACCAACGCTGGGGATCACATTTCAACATGAGATATGGAGGGGCCACGCATTTAAACCAAGTTAGGAAATGTTATAATTTTTCTTGCCCTTTTACTGGGCAAGCCTCTCAAGCTCTTAGAAGCGAGTTTAAATGATTGCTATTGGGGAAAATCTGAACTTTGCAACCCTAGAGACACCCACCCAAGACTCAAGAGCCCAAGCCAGCTTAGTCCCTCTCATTTTTCAGAGTCTTGAAAAAACAGACATTTGGGTACATTGACTTTCACACTGTACTAAAGAAGTAAGTCTCAGATCAATAGGAAGTTTGGCAGGGCAGGGAAGGGGAAAATAAAGAAACTTGATCATTACATACTTCCTATGTACCAGACACTGCTGGTTGCCTTGCCTGTGGTAACTTTAACTCCCTTAAATGGGAGGGATGTTCTCCTTTACATCACTGGCCACACTGGTTTGTGCTGTTCCTTGAACAGACTGGACGTTTCCTCCTTTGGGCCTTCCCACTTGCTGTCTCTCTGCCTAGATTGATCTCCCCTAGATGGCCACCTGGCTTACTGAACATGAAACAGGGTCTAACCTAGATTTACCCCAAACTCTGGTTCCATATGTCCATCTGCTGGCTTGATGTTGCAACTGAAATCCTAATTGGGCATCCCAAACTTAACATGTCTGACACAGTTCTCCTGCTTTCCTAAACCTGTTCCATCTTCCATAATGGCAAGTCTTTCCTTCTAGTTCAGGGGTCCTCAAACTATGGCCCTCGGGCCACATGCAGCCCCCCAAGGACAATTATCCAGCCTGCCGAGTGTTTTTGCCTCTGCTGCCTGTCCTGTTTAGCAGCAGACTTATCCCGGGGCCCAAAATCTGTTAGCAGAAAAGCCATTGGTTGCATTCTCAAACAAAACATGTGTGGATTCACTGGAAACGTTGCAAAAGGAGTTCCAATTTAAAGAGCTTCATCTCCATGAACAGGACATATAGCTTTTCCATAACCCATTTTCTATTGACATTGAAAATGTGGAGGTCAGTCCCTGAAGTCGCCACCCCGGCCTTGGGCACCACCTCGGGCCAGTGTCTCCTGCAAGTTGGAACCCAGTGCTGCAGGGTACGGCAGGAGCAGCTGAACCCTCCAACTGGCTTCTCCATGGGGCTGGCCTGGGGCGCCCTGATGCTCTAAGAACATTTCCACTGTTGTTTGGAAGACACATGCCAGGGATTTCAGAATTTCTGGAGAATTGCCTTTTTGAGAAGCTGGAAGTATTTCTTTAATATCCGTCTCTTAGAGTCTCAAAGAAACATCAAGAAACCATGAACAACATTAGTAATGAAGAGTTTGACTGCCACTTGCTTAATGAAGGTTTTACTGCCAAGGACATTCTGGATCAAAAAAATCAATGAAGTTTCCTCTTCTGATAAGGATGCCTTCTATGTAGCAGACCTCAGAGATGTTCTGAAGAAACACCGAAAATGGCTAAAAGCTCTTCCTCATGTCACTCCCTTTTATGCAGTCAAATGTAATGACAGTAGAGTCATTGTGAAGACCCTCACTGCCACTGAGGATTTGACTGTGCTAGCAAGACTGAAATACAATTGGTACAAAGTCTCAGGGTGCCTCCAGAGAGGGTTATCTATACAAATCCTTGTAAACAAGTGTTTCAAATTAAGTACGCTGCCAATAATGGGGTCCAGATGATGACTTTTGACAGTGAAGTCGAGTTGATGAAAGTTGACAGAACACATCCAAAGGCCAAGTTGGTTTTGAGGATTGCCACTGATGATTCCAAAGCAGTCTGTCAACTCAGTGTTAAATTTGGTGCCACCCTCAAAACCAGCAGCCTTCTTTTGGAATGGGCAAAAGAGCTAAATATTGATCTCATTGGTGTTAGCTTCCACATAGTAGTAAGTGGCTGTAACTGATTTTGAGACCTTTGTGCAGGCAATCTCTGATGCCCACTGTGTCTTTGACATGGGAGCTGAGGTTGGTTTCAGCATGTACCTCCTTGGTGTTTGGCTTTCCTGAATCTGAGGATGTGAAGCTTAGATTTGAAGAGATCACTGGTGTAATCAACCCAGCATTGGACAAGTACTTTCCATCAGACTCTGCAGTGAGAATCATAGCTAAGCCAGGCAAATATTATGTTGCATCAGCCTTCACACTTGTTAATATCATTGCCCAAAAAAATTGTATTAAAGGAACAGATGGGCTCTGATGATGAAGATGAATCCAGTGAACAAACATTTATGCATTACATCAGTGATGGAGTATATGAATTGTTTAATTGCATCCTTTATGATCATGCTCATGTAAAGCCTCTTCTGCAAAAGAGACCTAAACCAAATGAGAAGTATTATTCATCCAGCATATGGGGACCAACATGCGATGGCCTTGACTGGATAGTTGAACACTGTGACCT
Source organism: Arctocebus calabarensis (assembly GCA_963573935.1). Classification (NCBI taxonomy): domain Eukaryota; kingdom Metazoa; phylum Chordata; class Mammalia; order Primates; family Lorisidae; genus Arctocebus; species Arctocebus calabarensis. The sequence continues at coordinate 13,324 of CAUYON010128771.1, forward strand.
GAAATGAATGTGGGCATCATTGAAAATATGGGTGCTTACACTGTAGCTGCTGCTTCTCCTTTCAATGGATTCCAGAGACCCACAATCTACTATGTGATGTCAGGACCAATGTGGCAACTTGTGCAGCAAATCCAGAACCCCAACTACCTACCTGAAGTAGAAGAGCAGGATGTTGGCACTCTGCCTGTGTCTTGTGCTTGGGAAAGTGGAATGAAATGTCACCCAGCAACTTGTGCTTCAGCTAGTATTAATGTGTAGATATCATTCTGTAGCTGTTAACTACCAAGTTTAGCTTGAATTAAGGGATTTGGGGGGACCATTTAACTTAATTATTGCTAGTTTTGAAATGTCTTTGTAACAGTAGGGTTGGCACAGATGCAGCAATATGTAAGATTAGGAGATGGGGTCACACTTTTCTGTGTTCCTATGGAAACTATTTGAATATTTGTTTTATATGAATTTTTATTCACTTTTCAGACATGCTATGAAAGAGCACCCCTCTGCTGCTCAGCAAGCATTTATAGCTTGTACAGTGGCAGAATGGGCCAAAAGTTTAGTGTTGTGACCTGTTTTAAGAATAAAGTATCTTGAAATAAAAAAAAAAGAGAGAGAGAGAGAAAATGTGGATATAATTTACCAAATGGAACTGGCTGAACTGCAGAATTGTGACTCTCTGAAAGACGCATTCAAGTCAAGCAACCTTTCTAATTTCTATGCATCTCTCCCCTCTGAGACATAGCCTAATCTCAGGAACCATGCACTCAAAATGGCAACCATCTTTGGTAGCACTTATGTCTGTGAACAGACTTTTTCCAGAATGAAGCATCTGAAATCTCCAACCAAATCTGGACTAACTGATGCACACTTGCATCACTTCTTATGACTAGCAGTGACAAATATGGAACTGGACATTAACCATCTCATTAGCCAAAAGCAGGCCAGCCCATAGTTCCCATTGAAATACAGGTAAGTTTATTGATTTAATTTTATTTGTTCTTCATTTTAAATATTGTATTTGTTCCCGTTTTATTTTTTTATTTCAAAAATAAGATATGTGGGGTGTGCATAGGAATTTGTTCATAGTTTTTTTTTAAACTATAGTCTGGCCCACCAACAGTCTGAGGGACACTGAACTGGCCCCCTGTTTGAAAAGTTTGAGGACCCCTGGTCTAGTGTGTGTAGGCAACATTCAAGTATGACAGTACTGAAGGAGAGATACATCATAAGTGGCTGCTGAATAATCTACAACATGGGAAATCTGAACAGTAGTCTTGGAACATAGTCTTGGAAATGGACATAGGAGCTGACTCAAGAGTCATGCCACAGAGTAGATCAGAGGAACTGAATGCATATGGACAGAGAAAGGGAGGTGAGAGTCTGGTCACTAACAGACGTGGAATCCAGAAGGAGTGCAATTGAAGTAAAAATGGGATGATCAAACACATGAACCTTTCGAATGCTGTTGCAATATTAGGTAGAGATGAGCACCAGGGAATTAGAAAAAGGGCCTCAAAAGTCAGAACTGAAACATCACCATCACCTGCATAGAGGTAGCTATTCAACCTATAGCAGCCAAAAGATTATGTAAGAGTAGAAAATGACCAATGTAAGGAGGAAATTTTTCCCATGGAATTGACAAGAACACTCAGAAAAGTCTAAACTCAGGGAAAGGCAGAGATTTTAATAAGGGGTAGTCATTAAGAGTCAAAAGCTGAAGACAGCTCTAGAAAGGCACTGTTGAACATAGCTCTCATGAAGATGTCCGTCCAGTCCTGGAAATTCTTTGGTGGAGTTGCTGAAACCAAGTCCAAACCCAAGGGTCAGAGATTGAATGAACTGGTAAGAAGTGGAGGCAGTAAATCTAGAAAAATCTTTGGGAATTTGTCAGTGAACAAGAAAAGTTCTCTTGAGAAAACAGTAGGGTCTAGGAGACATTTTAAAATAAGGATATTTGAACATGGTTGTAGGTAAAGGAGAAAAACCAGTGAGCAGAAAGTTATTCACAGAAGCAAACTAGAAGGGAGCCACCAGGGAAGCAGGATCCCGGGAGACACGCAGCAGGACATTAGGACAGGCATGGGGACATGGGGAACGAGCTGGCCTTGAAATTACAGACAGGCACATCTCGTAAACTAAAGGGGAATAAAAGAGGATGCAGGGGTAACGCTTGAGACACAGAAGAAGAAATTTGAGAGAGTCAAAATTACTTTCAATACAGGAAGAAGGTGAAGTCGTTGGGGAAGTGAGGAAGTTAGAGGTTGGTTTTTGCAAAGACTAAAAAGTTTTAAAGCCTTCCCTGTGTGGAATGGAATTTTTAGAGCTAAAAATCAACCACATGCTAATGAAGGCTGTCTGGAAGTACTAAAGGTTCAATGGAAACTAACTTCTTCCTCACTACTCACTCCATTATTAGTGTCAATTTTTTTCTCAAAGTTAACTAATGGGCAGCAGGTTGTAACTTTCTCCAGAAGTGTTTGTCAATTGAAGTAGAAAAACAGAGAAGAAGGACAGAGAGAATGACCATGGGTAGGTGCTTGGCAAAGTGGTTGTGGATGTAGGGAAGTCAGGATGGGGATAGGGCAACCTCTGAGTAGTTGTCCAGACACTGGCTTTGCATGAAAACAGTAAGGATGAGGGAGAATGACTAGTTCAGGAAGAGGTCAGAGCATGGCAGATAAGAACCAGAAACTATTTGTTTATATTAGTTTCGTATTGTACACAATGTGCGGGTGTGTAGCATGCCCTTCTGGGTGAAAAAATCAACTACAACTTGAACTTTACCTTAGAAATTAAAACAATGTAACCCAAACATTTGTACCCTCATATCCATCTGAAATTTTAGAAAAAATAATTTTTTTAATACAGATGTTTGTGTCTGCATTTATTTTCTTACAACATCTTGCTTTGGTGTTTGTTGATTTTGATCAATAATTTTGGAGCTACTAAATGAATTGAAAAGTGCTCCCTCATCTTTATCATTCTGGGAGTCTTTATATGGAACTGGTATTATTTCTTCCTCAGAAAATGCTAAATTAGCCAATAAAGTCATCTTGAATCTATTACACACACAAAAAAAAAAAAGAAAGAAAGAAAGTAGAGCGCCAAAGGAAGGTGCATCTTTCAGCGTGGTAGCATAGACAAGTGTGAAACAAATTGAAAGTTGTCAAACAATTACAAAGACGGTGAGGATGAATTTATGTAGCGTGTACGTGGCTGCTGACCAGGGGAACACAGCTCCTGTTTTCCCTCCACCTTCCCTGCAGGTGGTCTCTTCCTTTGGGAATATTCAGTCTGCCCCACAGGAGAGGGAGTGACTTTCCTGATAGCTGATATGAGGAGGAAAAAGTGAGTGCCTATGTCTGCCTCTACCCTTCCCCTCTTGGACGCTATCTTCCCTTAGGAAACAATACATCACCTCTGCCACTAGTCCATGGATGGGTTACAGCTGGTACCCAGCATGTTCGGTGATTGAGCAAGTAATTGTAACCAGTTCTGGGGGTCTGGTTATTGAACTCCCACACAAAGCTACTTACTCGAATTTAACTGTTCTCAGTAATTCTACCTTCTACCTACCACTTGGGAGGGATAAGGAAGAAGCAAACTTTTTACTGATGCATCTCAGGGACCCTAACAGCTTACTGGAACCTCCTAACATCTGGAATGTGTCTTGTTCATTTCAGTTATAAGCTGAATCTAAAAGAATCCCTTTCAACATCCTCCTCCTTCCTTTCCAGTCTCCATGAGCTTAATCTGAGAGTCATGACCGTTTAGTTCTCTAATGAACGGCTAGCCACGGGCAGCACAGATTATCTAACCCAGCTATGAAGAATAAGCTGGACAGGAAAGTTTGCTGGTGGCAGAAAATTCTAATTCCATCCTGGTTCATGATTTTTTTTCTTAAAGAAGGATAAAATTGGTCGTATTTTAGATAAAAAGAAAATATTAAAGTCTGGCAGGTTAAAAAATATAAGAGCAGACCAAAGAAATATAAATTTGGTTTAATAGATAAAAAAGAAATTTTCAGAACCTGAAGCCAAATTGTGTAAGTCTCAGTTAGACCCTGCCTTCGATGTGTGGATGTTTTAATATGCGATGATTACAGTGCCAATGTCCCAGACTCCATATAAGCGAACAACTATGTGATTGTCTTTGCAACCACAACGGTATAAATTCCAATCCAATGCTTAAATTAAGTTTATGTTTTACGTATAAGTGTTTGAAAATTCTGTTTCTGCCAGTGAAATTGTTACTATAGTAACAAATGCACTTCCAAAGAGGGAAAAATTGTGCACCAATTTTCCCTCCCTTAACAGGTAAAAATTAAACTAAATAAGAATAGATCCTGGCCATTTTATTAAAAAGTCGTTCTCTCATAAAGGATACTACAAATCTCACACACTTCTTTGACAAATAATATCAATATCCTTTTCCCCATCCTTGTGCAGTCTCACTCCAGGATATAGAATAAAAGATGTTGCATGGTAAGTACACTGACAGTCAGGAAGCCTCCCTAAGGAAATAAGCATGAAGTGGACAAGGGTGCTGCATGCTCTGTCCTAAATGGTCTTGGGTTTTACAAGATAACTAATTTAATAGTGATTATTTTCACCTTATGCTTAAAGGAAACACCTACACAGAATTCTATTTAGGTACTAAAATTATATTAAATTATATTTAAGCTCTAAATAAGGACCACAAAATAAATCAATCTTCAATCAGGACAATAATTTTATGCCACATATGCCAGGGAATATCCATAAGTTCATTCTTTTGCCATTAATTGGTGTTGCTGCTGGTTTTGGTATTTTAAAAAAAAATGGACAAGTGTTTATTTAATTGCATTTATTAAACCAATTTTTTTCTCTTAATTCATGTTGAACCAGTGTGATATGAAAGGTCAAAGTGAGTTATAAATTTCTATTCAAATTTGTATATTATAAAATAAGGTAGCCAGGGAAAAGGCAAGAATTTCAATTTTGATTAATAGAATGTGTCCTACTGTAAGATTCTATAATAGGCAAGGAAATTCAGTACTAACTCTGAGGTTAAATACTTTCCAAAGCTCAGTATCAACCCTTTCACTTGATCTTCTTGCTTCCTATTGGGTGTGTGGTTTTGTTTTGTTTTTTCATTTAGAAATAACAATTCCAATAAATATTAGAAGCATTATGCTTTGTATTTTCTGTAACCCACCACCTTTGAAATCTGTGGAATAAAACTATATATGCTTTGTTGGCATCCATAACAAGAATATAAACAATGAGACATAAACAGAAATTGAGGAAAATAAAGTTGCATACCAATGCATATTAAAATATCCCCTTTTATTAACAATTCTAGAGTAAGAGACACAGTTCTTTAAGCCAAATATTATAGGTATAACTTCAGACAGTAAAGCAATGGTAAAATAATACAGCACCAAGAGAAATTGGATTTAGAAATTACACAGATGGATGATTCACCAGATGTTCCTACAATAGCTGCCACAACAGTAATACTCAAATCATCTTTGGGAAAATTTAGGTGATTACTTGTCATTTCCTGAATGAACTGTATTTAAGACTTAGATCTAATAAATATTGCTACTGCATCCCTGTGTGTGCCTCCTAGCCAATCTGAAGTGCAATGAATTGGGCATTCATTTTGTGGTTTATAATGATAAAGGCAATCAAGGTCATGATCACTGCTGCCACTATCAGATTATGTCCCAAACAGATCACAAATGACCATAGCTTTCCTAGGAATCATCCTATAACAAATGTCATTGATTACTATACACAGCATTCATCCGGAATGAGGGATGGTTCCCAGTGCCATGTGGAAACCATGCACTTTGGCTCCAATTTGGGGCAACCCAATTCATCAGAAATCCAGCCAAGCCCAGAAGACAGTTTGGGTTTTGCCCCACATGCTAGAAAACTGAAAGACAACAGAGGACAAGACTCCATTTGAATGAGTCTCCCTGGTTTTTGAATCAATCACTGCCAGACTGACAAACATCAATACTTGGCAACCACCTCCACCCCTCCCACTCCCCACCATTAGTAACTATTTAATGAGTCTGCACAATGTGGAGGTTGGAGAGTTGCCCGCCTGGGAGTTTGTACCAATGAAAACTTGCTTCACTGAGCCACAAGCCCAGAGAATGCACCTGCCTCACCAATGAGGACCTGGAGGACTGATGAGTTAAAACATGGGGTTTTTTGTCGGGCACAATTTTTTTGTTGTTTTTTATTCTTTTAGCAAGGTTCCAAATACTGGGTACAGAAAAAAGTGTACAAATCCATAAAGCAAATTATTTGTGTGGCTAATGGGTAGTTATAGAAAATAACAGAAGCACAGCCAGACACAGCTCAGGCCTCTCCAGGATGATCTGAAAACTAAAGGAAAATTGACCCTTTACCAAAGAAAAAACTATTGTAAAAAGCCCAGTGATGGAAGAAGACAGCCCACCCATGTGAGGCCAGATGTGGGTCTCTCGAGGGCATGCAGAGGAAGTGTATGAGTCACCAATATCGACACGTTTCTCAGCATGTCACAGGGCCCTTGCAGTTATCAGGATATATTCTGAACCATGAACTATATGTGAGGATAAAATAGGCTACTCTGGTTTGAGACATGTAAGAGTGGGTGTAGGTGGTCCATGTTCTCTCCCCCTGCCCTCCACTGTTTGAGAGGCCAGTGTTACATAACGACAGTGCTTCTGTGGGGCTGGTTCTCTAACCATCCCTGGATGTATGTAAGGAAGAAAATATTGGTATGGATTGCCACCAAGATATTGAAATCAATTTGTTGCTGCAGCATAACTTAGCTTCACCCTGGTGGAGGGAGAACAATGAGCGCAAGGAATGACCCTCAAGCAAATACTTGATGTGAGGAATGTTTGAGAAAGCAGTGACAGGTGACGTCTGATTGCTACAGCAATGGGCTGGGGCGTCCAGCGCTGGTGATATGAAGAGCTGTGCTGATAAGTAGAAGTAGCGTGTCATTAACAGAATCTTTTTGGAGCAGAACATCATGAATGACTCTATGATTGAATGAGGAATTAGTTACTTTGGAGCAATGTGGTCTCAGAAACAAGAGAGATATTTCCTTATCTGAATGGAGATCTGATATAAAGTAAAACCATCTAAACTACTGAACCAAAACCAACCTGTGACCAGGAATAAGAATTCTTCCAAGGCCATGTTGGCAGGTGAGGCGAGGAGGCAAAAAAGTGTGAGTAGAAGTCTTGACATCCCAGCTCTGAACAAGAGGCAGACAGATAAGCTGGCTAGGACAATTAATTCAAAATTTTAAAAGGAAAAGTTTGAAGAAGGTCATATGATCAATTCCCAGTTTCTCATGAAAATTATCAAAATGATGGTGAGTCAGTCCTTTCACACTGAGCTGGTTTTGACGGATCTTGGCGGCCTCCATGGAAAAGAGCTTCAGATAGGAGTTGGCTGAAGATTTCTGCCAATGCTACTTCACCTGTCTATCAACATCAGATAGATCACTTAGCTCTCCCATCTAAACATTTTCCAAATACATGTAGTACCTTCAGTATTGGTAACGGACTATACCATTTGATGACATTAATATAATAGCATTACTTAATGAAAATCAATATATAAAATTTCTTTTTGTTTCCATATGTTAAAAAAAATTTGTCAAAACCATGTAAGATTACCTTTTAAAATATGGCAATGTGTAAAAATGAAAGAAGTCTTTACCTAGTTGCTTTTGTAAAGGCAAACAGCAGAAGGTTCTATCTTTGCTCAAGAATGACTGAATTTAGTGTTAGCCCATAAGCTTCAACGTGCAAAAAAAAAAGAATAAATGAATGAAAGAAAGAAAATTAGAAGAGTGAATTTATATTTAGAACTTTCCTATAAATAAATTGGTTTTACTATATTTGGAATAGTAAATACAATTCAGCAAAACATTCATTTTTTTTAAATATCAAACCAGCAACTTGGCAAGTTGTGTATCCTTTACAAATTTTGTCTTTTATAGTTGTGAACAGAACCACATCCTAGTTCTACTAACCAACATTCAGATGGTTTGCAAAAGAAGGAAAGGATTGCCAGTAAGGAAAGAGATTATAAGGAAGAGGAATATCTGAAAAGAAACAGGAATTTTATATAGGATGAAGTCTCATGATCAGTAGATCAAACATTTTCTGGTCATATTTTTTGGCCGTTATCTTTGTCACAAGGTCATCAAATGGTTGACTCAAATCAGTCCTGGAAGCAAACGTCAAAAGATGTTATTCAGTTAATTAAAACAGTAATCAATTTGCAAACAAGCAAGTGTTTGATATGAATATTACTACATTTCTTTCATTCATAGACACTCTAGGTCTATGTTAAAAAGAAAAAGGACTTGATTTGATTAACTTACCTTCTCAACTAAATGCTTAAAGTTATTTAAAGAAGTTCTTTCTTATAGTTTATGCTCTTTTACTGAGTTACTAAAAAAAAGTTAAGCTCTTCTACTTTTTATGAATTAGTACAATATTTTATACCTCTGTTTTTCAAGCAGAAACATTAAATTGTCACTTCGGTTGTTTCATAACCTGATGGCAAATATATATACATAGTCATGCTCATCATATACACTGCAGCTTTAAAATACCACGCCACTTAAATCAATAGTGTGAAATTTATTGACTTAATGACGAATTTATTTCTTATGACATATCATTGTGCATACAGAGTTTCAGATTTGTTTATGATTATAAAAATATCTACCTATTTCATGTCAAACTGCTAAACAAATAGGACAGGGAATTGCCAAGGGAATGAGATGGTGTTCAAAGAGCCTATAAATGAAAACATTGCAAAATATCTGGTGGCTAAACAATTCAAAAACACTAAATTCTTTTAAAATTATACAGGTTATTTAATTTTTTTCTAATTACCATCGTGTCAGACTAATCGTGTAGGCAAGAATATGGTATGTGTGCTTTTACGTTGTGTTACAGACACACACACTCAGACGCACAATTGCCTTGAAATACTATGTTGCTACAAGTGTCTTCAGCAAAGTGAAACTAATTTAGCAGATGTGTTCTAGTAGATCAAAGTATAATAAGTAATTTAAAAATACAATTAACTACCAAGTAAAATGCCAAGGTACTTGATAGATGGAAAGGAATCACTGAGTTTGTGCTTTCCATCTATCTTGGCTTCCTCACAACCACTTGGCCTCAAAATCTGAGGCAACAAGTAGGAAGGTGGACCCAGTTTATCAAACTTTCTGCCACAGGACACCAGGTCTTGGTACCTTCAGCAAGGAGAGACACTGGGCTGGGGTCTAGAATAGAAAGAAATAACCATACGGGAAATATGATGTGAAATGTGATATTTAACAAGACCAAATAAAAAGAAATAAACATATGGGAAATATGATGTGAAATATGATATGTAACAAGAGAGACTGAGCAATCCTGGCTGGTTATATAACCAGGAAAGAAAGCAAAAACATGAACAAAGCAGAATTGGTTATAGCAAGATTCTATAAGGCTTGCGTAAAACACGGACTTGCGTAAAATGAGAACAAAACAGAATCCTGGGTAGGGAAGGCAAGCCAGACTCAGCGCCTGAACTGAAGATGAGAATCACGTCCCCCTGGGAATCTTTGTCCCGTCACAGCTGTTTTTTCCCTAGTGAGCACAGAAGTGGCGCTCCCCCCTACTTTATGTTATGGTCTAGGTACAGATAACGTCACCTTTTCCTTATTTCTAGCTGAGGCAAGGATTGCAAGTTAAGAGATTGACTAGGCTTGAGGAGGATAAAAGGGAAATTAACATGAGAGTTAATAAATTGCCATGAATTTAGGCAAGCTGAGTCACCAGGAAAACCAAGAGAGACTACGTCCCTTGGGCCTTTCTAAAAAGAGGAGGCTAGCATCACAAATATCTCACTCATCAACAGAGATGCTGACTTCCACGATAAAAACTTAAACAGGATAATCACATTCTGCTTCGTTTTCTCCTCCCATGTAAAGAAACTTTACTCTTTAAATTAATCCTGTAACAGCACTAATCCATGTTGATTCTTTGGTCCTCTGAATCCTTAATCCACATTCTATGCAAATACTCAATTGGACATTCAATTCCAGATTCTCCAAAATAATATTGTAATCATCTTAATTATTTTTTCACCAAGCAATGATAATAAGCTCTTGCTTTAAATTTGTCATACAGCTCTCAGCGTAGCATTTAGCACTCATTCTCAAAAACGTTACAAAAATGATCACGAACCATTAAAATTATCTTATACAAAAACATATTTTTACAGAATGTCAAAGGGAAGGCAAAAATTTTACCATGTCCATAGAAGGGCATTTAACTAAGATAAGTGACTGTTTTGAATTTTAAGTCCCAGGAAATCTGACTTAGAATCTGACTACAATTTTTCATACTGTGCCATGAGAGGTACATAGGAATGGCATGACAGAAATGGGAAAAACGGGGGAGAAGTTGGGGAGGACTCAGCAATAGACAAAACTGCTTCACCCAGTTGCTCATACAATTATGTTTCTACCTCTAGTTGCTCAGGAATCTTTGGAAAAATAATTCTGAGTCAATCTTATTTTTGATTCATTTGCCCAACCAATATTTATGCTGTGCTATTTTGTGCCAGGCGCTTTCCTGGGGATGTCAAGAGCTTTGCTCTCATTTTTGCAATTGCAGTAGTCAGGAAATAAACAAACATGCAAACAGATAAATAAAATGGTAACTACAAACCTCCAGTGCTACGAAGAAACTAAACGAAACAGACACGCGGCGGGGGCTTTATTAATCAGAGCAGTCGGAATTGGCTGCTCTAGTCTGGTGGTTAGAAATGAGCTACCCCTGAGAGGAGGCTGGAGGCGAACATTCCAGCTAGAAACTGGTCTCCCCAGAGCTGGGCCTTGTCCTTCCTGCCTTTTTGTATTAAAGGGAAATCAGGACTATTTCACTACATCATTTCTTAGGACAGAATTTCAAAGTCTTGGGCTGTTCCCTGGAAAGATATTTAGGAATCTTCCCAGCATCACTCAAATGACACCACAAGAAGCTAGTTTTGAAGATTTTTTTAGATGTGTATATGAAATATACAGAAAATTAGATGCTTAATATACACCTTCTCGCTCTCTCTCTCATTTCTCTCCTCCAAGAGTTTTTCATTACAGAGAAAAGAGAAACACACAAGAGGTTTTCCACGCAGCCTCTCACCAGCAGCAGAGACGTGGCACCTGCCCCCACAGAATACATCTATCTCCTCTCAGACTCTGTCACACTGTGTCCCCACCGGCTTTGACAATCAACTTAAGATTGTACACAGGGTAAGCGAGAAATAAACTGACGTCTTGAATTTAAGGTATTTAGATTGGAACGGACACTGGTCTTTAGCCCTTCCTTCCTTTCTTTGTTGCTTAAATAATATTTCTTTGCACAAATGAGATAAAATGAGAAGGAAACTCACTATCTTCAGACCAAAACAACCCTCAATTTAGGAGCTTACCCTCTGTGGACTGTTTAAGCTAGGAAAGCGAACATGAACAACTTAGTTTCTATGCTCATGAGCGCTATGTTTTAAAGAATTTTTGTATTTATTCTGCTTCAGAATAATACTTGATAAACAGAATTATACCAAACCCACAAGGGATTAAGTAGTCCTTAAAGGACCATTATTTCTACCTTGAAAAGACAATGGAACATCACCTCGAGTCCATTTCACTTAAGCAATTTCTACTAGGAGATAAGAGGTATAAAAGCAGACTGCTAAATTAACATGAACAATGCTATATTGAAGGACTGTTATTTTCTTAGCTGTATTCAGACCTAGATATCAAAGGTCTTATCGAGGATGCTTGACGTGGTAATTCACAGAAAGTTATAAATAATTATTAGTCACCCCTTGAACTCTTTGTGACTTGCTCTAATTGTTTCATCTTCTAATAAGTTCAGGGCTCTTTACCTGCATCAAAATGAGAGACTTTAGCTACCAATTATGGCTGAATTTCATATAGTTCCTATAGTACTTTATTTCAGAAAAGACAAAGTTGTTTGTTATAAAGAACTTCTTGTTTTTGTTCTCTGTGTGGATGTATAAATCATACAATATAACAAAGCCATTTTGAAAGCTTCGAAAAACAGCAATAAAAAAAAAGGCCTCCATATTTATTTTTCCCTCTTGGAGCTTAAAAAAAAGACCAAAATAATTTTTTCCCTAAACAATTCCTCCTGGGCCTAACAGGTTGTACAATAAGTTACATTTCAACCTTGGAGGGAAATTTGACAAACTGAGTTATATCCTTAGAAAAACAGTGCTGCAATGGAGTTGGTAAGTTGTTAGCTATAAATATTGCATACCATGTAGTTGGTATGTTGTTACAACTTACCATGCAGTTGGTAAGTTGTTAGCTATAAATATTACATACCATGTAGTATAAACAGAGGACTAGGGATGGCAAAGTCACATATGCATGTATTCAGTTAATTTGGTAGAGGGGAAGCACTTCTTCCTCTATCTGCAACTTATCACAACAGACCTTCATTAGTTCTCCTAAAAGTGCATATATAAAGTAAACACTATCCCATGAGAGGGTTAAGTCATGAAATACATACCCCTCCAACAAACAAAGGAGAGTTGGGTGCAAGAATCTTATGGTATTTTCATTTCCCAAATAATGACTTGTGGTTGTTGAGTCTGGTCCAAAAAAACAAAAAGCAAGACAGTTATATGTAAAAACAAATCTAAAAATTTAATAACAACAAAAAAATGAAACCTCCCTTGGAAGGGCACATATCTGACATTACCATTCACATTTTTCATCAACAGCCCGAAATTAGATTTCTCCTTATTGCCCAAGAAGAATTTTCCAGACTGACTCAAAAGTTTTCCATTAAGTAGGCCAGACAATGTCCCACTATGCCAGACTGTAATACCCAAAGGAGGATGGCTAAAGGTCACCGCCAGTTGGTTCCCACTGGCAAGGATGCAATTACAACTGAGTGTTGCCAAGGAGTAATAGAAACATCTCATAGCACACTCTAAAATCCCTAAACTGATTCCAAACACAGTGACGGGGAGTTTTCTCAAGTATCTTGCCCCCAAGGAACAGCAGAGCACAGTGCTTCTTATCTTACCCTAGAAGCAAACTGCATGGGGTCCGCTCTGGCTCCTCCCCTTACTAACTCCCTGACTTTGGTCCAGTTACTGGAACTTTGCTTGGCAAAAGTCTCATCTGATTATGGTTGCAATGCGGTTGTGGCCATACTGCGTACAACACGTTTTTATATTTGGCAGACTACGTGATGATATAGAGAAAGCTCCTGTAATGTCAAATCAAAAAAGCAAATTCTAAGACAGATTCCAAACTTAGGAATATGTATATACTCTGTGTGTTTATAAACTTCCTTAAAAATATATGTAAAGTAACATAAGAATGGAAAAACAAACATCACATGTACTCACAATCAATTGGAAGTAACCGATAAGCACACGAGCGCAGAGAGGCAAGTAAAACTCCGTGGAGAGTACGGGGGGGGGGGTGGGGGAGTGGGGGCCAGGTGCTATAGCCAGGACTTAGCATCACAGAGGTGACCCATGGAACCTACAACATTCGTGCCCTCTTAATATTTTGAAATATTATAGATAATATGTATACATATATTGGTTAAAAAATACCAAAAATTCATGGTATCAGAGTTGTGGGACTCATAAATGAAGGAGAGAGATCACAGAGGTAGTAGGTAATGAATTTTCATGTAGGGAAGAGAAATCAGCTTCAGGTCGGAAGCAAGAAACAATACCTAGAAGAAGAAAAGCTCCTAAGTTATAAAAATAACTATGCCTAGCTGAACCTCAGAGTGTCTGAGGAAAGCCTTGAGGAGTAAGAGAAGGAGAAAAATCAGAAAGTTACTGCACCTTGAGGAGTAAATGGGGTAGATAAAGGGTCATAGGAACTTCCAAAGTTCTGCTGTATTATTTACTGAATACGACGAATGCCTCACCTGCACCTAACCTTGTGTTTTCTCTTGTTTTAATCCCTTCAGCAGCTCTGGTGAAGCTATAATGGTTCCTTAATTATTTTCTACATTTATTTGTGTTCCTTTAATTCAGATGCCAACCCTCAGTAGGCCTCAAAGTAAGCCTGATTTTATTGAAATCACGTACTTCAATCACATACTAAAAATCACGCAAAATTGCATATTTCCGAATGAATGGGATCCTACCATGTAAACACACAGACATATATGTATTTTTTAACTTGATAACACATAACGGAAACGCTCCCTTTTTGAAACTTAGCCACTTACTCCTTTATTTTTTTCCTTACTTCCCAGTATTCCTAATGTGAGTGGACATTGTTTTTGTTTTCCCTTAATTACAAACAATACTACAGTGACTGTCCTAGAAAACGTGTCTCTGTGCTCATCTGCAAGTGTAATGAGGAGCCTGGATCTATTTTTGATGTTTGCTGCTTTCCAGCCTCACACCACCAGGGTCTTACCCTCTTACCTGGCATCTAGGGAAAGTGATAGATCAGTCCAGGCTTGCTGGTGCCAGTGGGAAATTCAAATCCTGAGAGCCCCAGACCCTCATCACAGTCCCATCTGATAACCACAAAAAAATTCAGGCCACTCACCCTCTGCTCTCTCAAGCCACTCACACTTTTTTAGAAGCCTGCTCAGCTCTCACAAGTGAAAAATTTTTTCAAAGTCCCTTACAGTGGGTGGTTGATCCCGCCCTCTACAGGGAAACCAAAGAACTGCAAGTATTTTTGTAAAATACGCGTCTCAAGTTGGTTTTTTTTTTTTTTTTTTTTTTCACTTTGGATTTTTTTTCTAATCTCAGATTAATGTGAGGGTACAGCTAGGTTACCATGTTTGCATTTGATAGGTAGAGTCCCTGTTGTAGTTGTGTCCCACACCTAAGAGGGGTGCCATGTACCCTTATATTGTGCACACTAAGTGGGGGCGTCCCAAGCCTCCTCCCCTTGCCCCCATCTTTCCATCCCCCTCCCCCAACTTGAATTGAGTTTTCCTCCTATGTGGGCATGTATTAGATGGTCTACTGGCTTCACGTTACTAGTTAATACAGTGGATACTCACTTTTCCATTCCTGTGATACTTTACTAAGAAGAATGTGTTTTAATTCCATCCAGGTTAATACAAAAGATGTAAAGTCCCCAAAGCCCCACTCCCCCGAAAGCTGTATAAATTTATAACACCAACAAATGCTATAATGGCCCATTTTTTCACTTCCATACCAACTAAATATGTTTTTTTTTAATCTTTTGCATCCTGATAAGCCAAAAGGGAGAATATAGAATTCAGTTGCCTTAATTTCTAATCCTTTGATTAATAATGAGATTGAAATTCTTTTATTTATTTGTAACTCCTTTTTCTATGTATTGTTTATATTCTGTTCTTATTTTTTATATGTAGAAACACTTTAGTT
The DNA here is from genome assembly GCA_963573935.1 of Arctocebus calabarensis. Lineage (NCBI taxonomy): Eukaryota > Metazoa > Chordata > Mammalia > Primates > Lorisidae > Arctocebus > Arctocebus calabarensis. Next base: position 28,764 of record CAUYON010128771.1, read on the forward strand.
ATAAATAATATTAGCCTTCATCTCTCATATAATATTGCATGTTTTACTCACCCTAATTTTTATCTTCAAATTTTGTTTCTTGTGTCTTTTTCTTTAGGGAAATATTTAAATTTTACATAATTACATCATCCCGCTATTTTTCATTTTATCTTTTTAGTGATCAGTGATGCTCGGGAGAGACTTTGACATCCTAAGTTTACAAATTTATCTCTCTATTGTTTCTTTTAACATGTTTATAGTTTCACTTTTTATAATTATATATTTAATTCATTTTAAATTAATATTTAAATATGCCGTATGTTGTGATATAGTAATTTATTTTTTTTCCAAATGAATGCATAGCTATCTTAATACCCCTTATTCAATAATCTTTTCTAGGCTGACTTGAAATACAGATTTTATCATAATTATAGACAAAATGTCCTTATTCTATATATCTGTGTGCGTATTACAAAAATGTTGCACTTTGTTTTGTTTAATTTATCTATGTGGCTATCTATTGTTTTATAAATGAAATAAAATCTATCTATATAAAATAAGTATAAGCTCTCATAGCACATTTCTTCCACCCACCAGGAATGTTTTCCAAACTTTCAAATTTCTTGGCTATTATCTGCATACTCATTAGCCTTAATTTCTTGGTTTCCATGCAAATTCCTTCAGTCTTTATTTCAATATCATGTTTAGATTAATTGTGAAAAAAGACATCATTATTTCATTTAGTCTTTCCATCCAGGATATAGCATATTTTCCATTTATTTAGGTTTTCAACAATTTCCACGATTAGTTTACAAATACCAGATTTTAATGAGCACATGCTTACAAACTTTACTGTTTCTGAATGCAGAACTCATATGTACGGTAATATTTTTTTTTCAAACTATCATAATTAAATTAACTGTGACTGTAGATAGCATTTAAGAGTCAAGAAAAGGCTGTGTCTTTACAATAGAAAAAAATAGCATTTCTTAATCTACTTTCTAAATATAATTAGATATTTTGTGTACTTTTTGACGTTGCTTTTGCTCATCTTTGACTATCTTCACAAGAATTAGAATTTTTTTTGGTACAGAACTTTATAAAGAAAATATTCTTGACCTGCATTTTTTATAGATTTGGTAATAAATATGGAAACTATCATAAAGAATTCTCAATTATTTAGCAGTCACTCGTTTTATAAACTTGACATGCCCAGATCTTACTCGACAGTTATTTTCTATCAACAGCTGACCTGCAATTGGCAACACAAATCACTGGACTCTTTGAATGTCATTAACCCTCCATATCGCAGTTAGTGACATCGATGTGCTAGAGAACAACAACCACAAGGAAAGCAGATGCTTAGATGAGAGCATCAGGGATTTAATCACGAGAACCACCCTCATTAATGGGCTGTCTGTCCTGGGTGGATGAGGCCAAGTAAGTCAGAAGCCAAGACTCTATCATTAAGAGCAGATAACCCAGTCAAATCCGTATGTGGCAGCAGTATTAATTTCTTCATAAACTAGGCTTAACCTGCTATCTAAAGGAAAAATTTTATGTGCCCTTTGAAAGTTTCTCTGAATTGATGCTCTAAGGAAGGTCTAACACCTAAGAAGTCTAAATAATAAATTTTTATGCAATATCAAGAAGTTCTAGACTGTACACTCCATGAGTAGAAAGGAATTATGTTACTAGTAAGAATCAAGATATCTCCCATTAATCATTAGTCCTTCAAGTTTAAACCCACAAGTTCACCTACATCTAAGAATTTCAAATCTCACACAGGGAGGTGTCAGTCCCCCGGTTTCAGGCAGTCACCAGTGTGCTCTGCCATCGGCTCTGGTGGTACTTTGTCTACCTGCCCCTTCCTTCCTGGACTGTCTTAGGTGTCCCTGGGTGCCTGGAAGCCGGACTCACATGCCTGAAGCTAAGTGGGGAGACTACTGTGAAACTAAAATAATCGAAAAGGCCAGTCTAATTTAAAGAGTGTTTACTCAAGTACAAAGTCTGAGGATGGACCACCCAGAAACATCACATTCCAAAGAATGGAGTCAGCATTCTCAAGTAGAGAACTTCAGGTTTCATGTATACATAGGCAGAGACAGCAGTTTTTAGCAGGATTACAAGATTGTTCTTAAAAAGCTGACCCGTAGTTAGAGCAACTTGATTAGTTTATAGTGTTCCTTCTGGTGAAGGACAGATTTAACACTTCCTACAGAGGGTATGCTGGTCGTGGGTTTTCTGTCCTCTGATCTCAGCAAAGCAAAGGGGATGGTAATCTACAACAAGCGTCATTAATGCAGAGGCGAGAGGTTTTTGTCCCTGACATCATTTAGTTCTTTCTAGTCATTGTACAGAACAAGAAAAATAAGAAAATGAGCTAATCCACAATCCAAAAAACAGAAATGGTAACCATACGCAACTCAGATAAGAGTCACATCTCTCTCAAGGTTGAAAGTGTTTGGGGGTTCCAACTTTCTTAACTTGTATCGATTTTCATACTACATTACTCACTTGGGTGTGTGTTGGAGCAGTGGGTGAGACCATCTTTTCAGGAGACCCAGTTCTCATGTGAACAGGAACACATCGTGAGTCATCAGTGCCATCCACGCCTCCTCTCTAATAAGCGTGTTAAGCAGAGGGCTTGTACCAAAAACTTACACAGTCTCCGACTTCCAAAAGCTTATGGTCAAGTAAAAGTGATGCTTATTTGTTGTAGCTCATATAGCCTATGGCTAGGAGGAGTGAGAGTTATAAGAAATACCTGTGTAGCTCAATGGTGGAACACCTGGGTGGAAAGGGCATGGGGAGGCATTTAGCTCTCCTAACAAACAGGAGAGCTGGCAAGATGAGAGCAGTGGTGAATTGGCAGTCGCTACTACACCTGTGGTCTTGAGAAGCACAAGATCAGTCTTATATCAGGCTGGAGGAGAAGGCAGTCGGGAGCATGCGCATTCTATCACAGACCTGCTTACTCTGACTCTGTCTCCTCTCCTGCCTGCAGAATGCCAGCACGGCGTCTCTGCTGAAGATCACCAAGCTCTGCTAAAGACTAAGATCTATCTTTCTAAGAAGACTGCTTTACTCTCTCTAAGACTCTCTCTCTCTCTCTCTCTCCAGCTAAAGTAGGTAGCCCTCAGGCACTTAACAGAAACTGAACCTGAGCAAGGTAACTTAGCGGTGCGGAACCTAGTTAAGCTGGGCCCACGACCTGGCCAGTCCAGGGCCTTGGCAAGAAGTGTCAGAAGTGACATTTGACACTTATTTTAGAAAATAAAAGCAATGCAGAAATAGACAAATGACCTGAGTGCTTCACGATGCATGTTTGAAGAAGTCATCTCATTGTTAGTCACCATGGCCTCGTACTGTCTTGAAAGAGACATTGCTACACATATTTTATCAATATCTCTCCTGCATACTCCTGGGAGGCTTTACCAATTGCAGTATAATTCCACCTGCTGATCCAAACCTAGAATTTGGCTCTATTAATGGAGGAAAAAAAGGCAAAACCTACTTGTCCAAAACTCACCTCTCTATTGTTTGCCAGCAGTCAGGAGCTGCATAGAGGAAAATAATATTTGACATTTCCAATATTCTCATTCTGATGTATGTTTTCATCCCAAAATAACTCCTTGATTATCATATGCATTGTACGTTACACAGTAAAACACATTAAGACTATTATGCAAATAAGGAAAACAAAAGAACCTAGCTTTTTGTAGCCACTTAATTTCAGTCTTATACAAATACTTTTAATAATAAAATAGGAGAACAAAGAAATTTCTAGTGTTTCCCTTTCCCAAGTACAGAGTGAAATACAGTGGCTGGGGACTCAATTTTTACTGCTTTTCAAATTACATTTAAGAGCTGACTCCAAATCTACTGTTAATGTATTCAAAAATCTGGTCTTTGGGGTTTAGGTTCTTAGCATATGGCCTCTACCAGAGTCTCTAGATACTAATTCCTAATCTACAATGCTGAGTATGAAGAACCATTGTCAAAGCTTCAAACACATTGGGAAAGAGAAACTTTCTATCCGCTGCCAAATGAAAAGTTAAATACCTATTGAAATGCATAGCAAAATCCTCTTTCACCAGAGGGCAAAAGTAGCTTTCAATGCTTTATTTAAACTTACATATGTTATTACTGTCTGGCACATAAAGCAGCTCAAAAGCTTTCTAGACGGTTCCTTTACTTCATAGGAAAAAAAATCTGTTATTTTTTTTTTCTTTCCTGCACAACAGCATCGGAATATAATTAACAAAACCTCCTTGCTCTGTAACTAGGGGGAAAGAATGGGGGTGTTTACATGTTTAAATGAAATTCTTAAATTCTTCAAATCCTGCCACAAATTTTAAAATCAGTTTTTTTAATCTCATATTCTGAAGTCCCCCATGGCATATGCTACCTATGAATAAAATGTTTAAACCCACATATGCCAAGTATGCTGGCGCTGATCTCACATTATTAGGCAAGCGAAGTTCCTAACTAATTCTGCCTAACAAAATGTTCCCAACACTTGAAGACACTTACGAAATCTTATATTTTTCTTGAATTCATTTTTATTTTGGAGATTAAAAAATTAATTTTTAATTTCCTTGAAAAAGTCATGAAACCAAAGTATGAAAAGCAAACTTAAGTAGTAAAGTTTTATAACACCCGTTAGGCCTTTCAACAATAGCCCAAACTGACTGTCTTTATTCCGTCTTGATTCCAGAACGCATTCAGCTTCTGTTTTGCCTTCTCTTTGGGCCTTTTTACCTGCTGACTTCCCCTCTGTAACATTCAACAGCTTTTTTTCTAATCCAGTTATCCTCTAATGTGCAATTTAAATATAAAGATATCACGGCCAAGGGAAGGCAAGGTACAAAGGTACAGAAAGAGGAAAATCCTTTCAACACCCTCTTTTCTAGCTTGCCATCTGCCGGCACACTCCGACCACATCTCCTATCTCTGCCATCTTGATTACCTCTGCGGACAATCTCACCTTCTCCAGGATGGGTCTCAGTTTTTGTTTTCTCATTTCTTTATTTCTATCTTCTGAAGTCACTGTTCTGTTTCATCTCAGATCTCTACTCTCAGACCCTCTCTCACATTCTTCTCCCTTTCCCATGGCGGGGTAGGGGGGGTAAGGGTGGGGGAGAAAAACCCCTAAACATTAAAGAGGAGAAAGCCAAATGCCTGTCGATGGGCTATTATCTATACTGTTTCATGGACTTTGTGTGTGTGCATGTTTCAATAAATCTTTATTTATACACACTGAACTTTGAATTTCCCTTAGAATTTTTACATAGTTCTTTTGATTTTTTCCAACCATTTTTTTTAAATTTCAGAATATTACAGGGGTGCTTATATTTTGGTCCTAGAATTTACTTTTGTACGCTTAAAGATATGAGTGCCCTTCACCTGGAAAGTGTGCAATGTACCGGTTAGATGTGAATTTACCCAACCTCTCCCCCTCTCACCTACTTGATTTCTGTTTTATTGCGCATTTTTTCCTTATGTTTCCTCAAATATTTCCAGATTGTTTCCCAACCCCACCCCACTCACCTTATCTAGACAGCTTAAATCTATTATAACCCTTTTCCCTGAGGGTCAATCTTCACTCTTTGTTTAGCAGATTCATCTGTTTGGCATTCAGATGTGCTTCAGAAGGTGGTTAGTCATCCGCCAACTTTAAGGTCAATGGATTTTCATAAATTCCCCTTCCCTTTGTTCTGTATCAAAGGAGTTGTTTTATTTGGGGAAGTTGAATGTCATGTAAAATCCTTTGGCCTTTGCAGTACATCCCCTAAACGAATGCTGCTTACATGTTATCACCTGTACCTGGATCACGGAGAAGATTCAATCTTCCTTCTTCCCTCCAAAAGTAGTTATTGTGTGCAGAAAAGATAAAATCTCAATGATTCGGAATTATTGTGTAGAGTCTTCCAGGTGCCAGTTGTGGAACTAGGCAAGGGGAGTAGGAAGATAAATAAAAGGCAGTCCTTGCCCTCCAGCACAGTCAACTGAGGGATGCTCACTGTGCCAGGGGGTTAGTGCTCTGATTGTGACTATCAAACTATTTTTAAGGAATGTGGAGAAAGGTGCCTAATCCAGATTTGATGAAGAAGGTCTTGGAACAATTCCAGGCACAAGTGACACAGTAAAACAGAGGCTGGGGATGAATTTTGAAAGACCAAAAAGAGATGACCAGACATAAAAAAATGAGATTGAAAGAGAATACACCAGAAAAATGTGAAACATTTACAAACAGGAGGTAGAAACTGAGTCAATGGGTGGGAGGTCAGATATTGGGAACACAGCACATGTGTCGGGACGAGGCTGGGAAAGCAGAAAGGAGCTGGAGGGCTGTCTGTGCCACCCTGGAGTCTGAATTTATCTCGAAGACTACAGGGAATTACAGGATCATTTACACCAGAAAAAAAGGAGCCTGATCCTATGTGAAAATATATTAAAACCATTAAATGTATAAAAGCCATTGAACGTATAAAAACACCATCTTTTTACCACCACCTTTTTGTTCTTGACCTTAGACACATTTAAGGGTCAGAACTCTACTTTCTTCATTTATATGAAAGGCAACAGAACCTGCGACAAAGGAATCTGTCAAAAACATCTCATGTTTTACTTGTGTGCTGCTTACACTCGGCTTGGTCCCCCTCCCCAATCTCATCCATTCTCCTCTGACTGACCACTCTGGGCCTGAAGTCAGATGCTTAAAGACAGATATTTTTTCTGACTCCCTTGCTCTCTGCTTCATAGCCAGTGGGCGGTACCAGCAGGAGATGGGAAGGTGAGGAGAGAGGCAAGTCAGGAAACTCCTTCCTCATTCTCTCTGCTTTGATGCTGCTGTTCTGCTGGTGGCTCGTGCCTTAATACCAAAGCTTAGCCATAGCTCTACTTCTCACAACGTTCCAGGGGTAGTTTCTCTTCCTTTTAGCCTTCAGATTTCCCACTCTGCTAGCTCCAGCATGCCTTGGCACCCTCCGCTGTTCCCTTAACTTTGCACAACTCAAGAATTTCTCATTACATCAAAAAGTCCCAAAGCTCCAGATGCTGCAGAGGGTGTAGAGAGAAGGCAACACTTCTCCACTGCTGGTGGGACTGCAAGCCAATACAGCCCTTTTGGAAAGAAGTATAGAGACTCCTCAAAGGGCTAAAAGTAGACCTTTCCCATAATCCCATTACTAGGCATATACCCAGAAAAAAAATTATTTTACCATAAAGGCATTTGCACTAGAATGTGTATTGCAGCTCAATTTACAATCGACAAGAAGTGGAAACAACCCAAGTGCCCATTAACTCACAAATGGATAAATAAACTGTGGCGCACGTATACCACAGAGGACTATGTAGCCATTAAGAAAGATGGAGACCTCACATCTTTTGTATTTACCTGAATGGATTTGGAGAACATCCTCCTATGTGAAGTATCACAAGAAGGGAAAAGCAAGCATCCAATGTGCTCAATACTAATATGAAACTAGTAGGTGAACAACTACACATCCATGCAAGGGAAGAAAATCACAATTAAATTCAAGTTGGGGGAGAAGGGAGAGAGGAGGGGAGAGAGGGAGGATGTGTTGGATGTGCTGTCATCTAACAGACACAGTGTAGGGGTATGTGACACACCTCCTGGGTGAAGGGTCCAACTACAACTCGGACTTTTGCCTAACAAGCACAATGTAACCTAATCATTTGTACACATGCATTAATCTGGAATTTTTTTTTAAGTAAGAAAAAGAATTTCTCTTTAGAGCCTCTGTAGTCAATAGATGCAAGCAGAATACTATATCCTGACAGAACCCCATGTGATGTGTCCAACCCATGAAGGGCCAATGACAGCAATGCTCTAGAGAACGCTGAAGCACTGAAGGTTGCCAGGCTAGCTTTTAAAAACAGGTGCTATCCAAATGGAAAGCAATGTTCTTACTTATTAGTATTGGTATTCAATGGGGCACTGATCCTTTTTCTTTTCTTTTTTTTTTTTAATTCAGGGAATTTTATTGATGTTACATGACTCCCTAGGCCCCTCCCTTTCTTTAGGAGGTCTGGTATGGAAACTGTTGAGGGGAGATTCTCAGGTGGGGGACTGAGTAGGCAGGGGCACCCCAGCAGCTAAGGGCCTTTCTCTTCCTCTCGTGCTCTGGCTGGGGCTGATGGTCTGGGGGTTCTTACTCTTTGGAGGCCATGTGGGCCATACGATCCACCACTCTGTTGCTATATCCAAATTCATTTTCATACCAGGCAATGAGTTTGACAAAGTGATCATTGAGGGCAATGCCAGCCCCAGCATCAAAGGTGGAAGAATGGGGGTCACTGTTGAAGTCAGAGGAGACAACCTGGTGCTCAGTATAATCCAGGATGCCCTTGAGGGGACCCTCTGATGCCTGCTTCACCACCTTCTTGATATCATCGTATTTGGCAGCATTCTCCAGACGGCAGGTGAGATCCACAACTGACACGTTGGCAGTGGGGACACGGAAGGCCATGCCAGTAAGCTTCCCATTCAGCTCAGGGATAACCTTGCCCACAGCCTTGGCTGCACCAGTTGAGGCAGGGATGATGTTCTG